>JABASD010001356.1:0-41981 GCA_019776165.1 Pogonognathellus flavescens | reverse complement strand
AATATTTCTGGAAAGCTTACCGGGCAGCAGCAAGGCATTGTTGTTGGACAGCAGGGAGGAGGACAGCAACCACTGGGACGACCGCAAGACATCTTGAGACAGGAAGTTAAATGAAAAAAACTGGAGAAGAGTTAGAAAGATGGGCGAGAATTACTTTTGATAAGTGCTCTGCGAACTCCGAAGCGTGAATGACTCGATTTGAAGTTTTCATCGATCATTTTCCCTGTTGTTTCTTCGTTTATTATGTTTAAAATTAAATGGTTGCCTTGATTACTTTATCCAGGTAAATTAAATTTCGTACTGTTAAAATGTGAAATTCTCGGTTGTAGTAGAACTGCCTAATAAATACGGAGCAATGAATGGTACATACGTGTATCCATCCATCCATTTATTACATGCATAATTTACTCAATTAGGTAGTTCACCTTAAAGGTGATTGAGAACATTTACATTGTAATTATTCAATGATTGTGATTTATAAGTTTGCTTTACATAGCATGTAGGTACTCTCTATTATATTCATAGCTATCCAATGCAACAGAAAGTTATTATTATACTTTCGAAAAAGGCACGCGTATGTAAAGTCATTAGACTTATTTTTAACTAATAGAAACATTATTAGCATAAAACACATAGGTACATTTTGATAACTGAACCGTTTTAAGAAAACATAACTTAAATAGCTATTACAGTTACCTTTACCTTAAAAATAAATTATTACATATACCTACATTGCATTGTAATTACCTATAATATTATTATGTGCTAGAAATCTACTAAGACAGATAATTGTAGGCTGTACATTAGTAAACAGAGTTCATAAATATGTTTATAAAACGGTACTACTCATTAATACGTAACTCTCGTGTCAGTACTCTTAAAAATTTGAAATTAGATAATAATAGCTCTTTGCAAAAAGTTTGTTATCTTTAAACATTAAAGCATTTCCACTTTACTTAAGTATCCACACAACATTGACAATGACATGATAACATTACTCATATCCTTCTTAACCTAATGCATATTTTATGTGTGTGTGGCTCAAATGAAAACTAAAAGTGAGATTAACACTCTTGTCTTTCTAAATATCTCGTAAACAACTTTGAAAGTAACTAAACACTCCTTATGACATGACAAAGAAAATTATGTAGTAGTATAGCACATGTATATCAAGTAGCAAGTGAAATATAAGTGCATGTGAAATGTATCTGCATCTCTATAGGTAAGTTAATATGCATGTAGACATTTACTAAGACAATTATAATCACGGTAATTATAACTTTCAGTAAAAAAGAAGAGTACGAGCGTGTGAGTGAATAGCGTGGCTGCAAAGCTCATAATGTGAAAGACAGTTTGTGTGATAGTTGATATAATACTTGCATTTGCATGTTAACGTGTGAGATAGTGCTATCTGTTTCTGCATTTATCAATTATCAATTTCCTTTGACAATAGAAAACGTCATAATAATACTTAACATCATATTTGTCTAAGAGTCTAGAAAATATTATTACTACAATTGAACATAAAAAGCTTTTTAAATGAAATTTACCGATAAAGTATTAGAGAGAACCGATGTTGTAGACGGCAAAAACAGTCTCAAACTCTGTTGGTATATCTAAACGTTAAAAATGTTACAGAATAGAATATTTTACTGTATAAACGTATACACCCAAGTTTTTTTGACCTCGTGGGAAAGTTAAAGTTCTTTTCCACCACAACCTTTACTCTACTACTAATAGCGAACTACCGATAATAATAAAAGTTGGTAAAAGTATGTCACACAACTTCAGTCATACAAAGAACCATCACCCGACCCATCCCACCATTCATTCAACCACCACAACAGTAGAAAACGACAAAAGAATCAAAGTGTACACCATAAGCGTATAAAATAATAATAATAATAACATGATGAAGAGCAAATGTGTATAATTACCCCACGTTGTTGGCATTTAAATACATTTCTTCAGATAGATATTTACAACTCGAACTATGATTTCCCTTTTATCGTACTATCTCATTGCTATTCTGGTGCATTCTTATTACGCATTGAGTTTAATGAAATGAATATTGATGTGAACTGTGAACTGTAAACGCAAACAGATAATATTTTCTCAACTTACCTCAACCAACCCTTACTTCTGTAATACAATACCTTTTTATTACTGCAGAGAACGACAAATGAAATTGAAATCATACTACACATTCATTGTTCTTTACATTTTTGCAATTTTCTTAATATATTCAACATGAAAGAACAATGTGCACGCAGAGCAAATCACTTGAAAATGACACTTATGGTTCATCTATTCATTTCCTTATGAACATCCACACTCACAGACAGCAGCTTTATTATTACTCCATGGTCTACTTGGCTCTGTTTATTTCTGTATGCGTTTCTACAATTCTAATAAACTTGGAATAATTTTATTCTTCATGACTCTTTATGGTTTGCTTGCTCTAGTGAACAATGTTATTATAATGTGTGTTTCGTATGCATGAGTATGTATACCTTTATGTGTAGTGTGTGTGATGCAAACCTGAGTTGTGGATTTTAATAGAAAGTCAAAATCTCAAGTTACACACGCAGACAAGTACACGACTAAGAGTGGTAAATAGTGGCAGCAGTTCATAAATCGCGATAACGTGAGTGAACACAAGTAGTAGTAATTGTAATTGTATATGCCTTCCCTATTTATAATGACTCGCTAGCTGCTGTTATTTTTGTTGTGTATGAAATGAAATTATATTTACAACTAGCATAGTTTTTACTGGCATTATGACAATTTCCACACCTCGCTGCTTCATAGGTAACACAAACAAAGTATAAGGTAATGAAATGAAATTATTTATTATAGTAAGAAGTAACAAGAGCAGGCGAAAATCTGCTGGTGGAAAAAGTTCACTTTTATTTTAGCACTTCCACACGTCCTCACGTTCTTTACATACTCCAAAGCAAGTACCTACGTTGTTACCATTTGCATTCTAATACGACGTTTTGCTAACATGTCTTTACTTATACTTGTACTCTACTAAAATCGTTGACATTGACCCCTCGTACGTTTACCTTGGTTTGCGCCATGCTTCTTGTTATTATTACTCTTACCAACCACTTTGTAGTTAATGTACTTTGATTGTCTCTCTTTGTGGTTTTCTTTTGGTTTCGTTATTGTTCAATGCTTGCATTTGCATCGCCCCAGTGCTGCATGCGTCTAACCGTTTTCTATATATGAATATTGGTATTTGCTATGCACACCTAGTACAAGCTAGTTAGTTAATTTAAAATGTAAAAGTAACAAGTCAGTTGTAAACTGAAGTGTCGTGTGTTGACGCGACTTTCGATTCCATATGGATCAACTTGTTGTTAATATTTAAAACGAGAGACTTGAGGAGAAGTTGTGCATATCGCTTAGGTATTAAGGAGTGTAGGGTAGCTCACAGAATTGCAAAAAGCAGCCACCACCCTTCTAGTAAGTTCAATAACTACTTGATTATAATTCTGTTTGTTTGCTTACCTACATATTATGCGCCTGTAACGTTCATACCTTTATTTTATTCCTATATATTGCTCAGCCCAGGCTACCTGTGTACCCTTTCTTCGCTCAATTATGTTTTCATAAGTGAAGCTGTTACTTTATGTTACATTAGTTTTGTTTAGCTTACTTAAAGAGAAGGACTCACAAGAGAACAACTCTTCCACTGGCCTGTTAATCTGCTTTACCTGTTTTTACTGTGCATATAAGCCAAGTCTCAAGTTAGTCCTGTGTTGGTCTCCTTCTGGCCAACACATAACAAAACTTGTTCGTTCAACTTTAAATACTGCCTACTTAATTCTTAAGACTTGAATCAAATTCCAATACTGCAATTTTCTATTACATGTTCACAGTCTCAAGTAACATCTACAAATCAATTCTGTTGTAACTCCTTTTTAGTTTAAACTCGGACTAGAATTAAGAACGTCATTAGCCTTGTTTAAGTCATAGCTTGTTTTGGTATTATCCGGTCGGTCTGATTTTAGATTTTTATTCATCCATAGCTAACCAGAGTTCGAGTGGGGTGTCCAGTTTTTTTCAACTGTGTGCTAACCAAAGTGTCAACAACTCACAGTCAGTCATCAATTGGTGGTACAGTGTCGTAGCATAGTCATCAGCATTGCAGTCAGATTTAAAAGTGCGTCTAGTTCAACTGCAATATGATGAGGTTATCTCATCTTCGTGTTTTGGGGATTGTGCTACTAGCAGGTAAATTTTAAATTATTTAATCACTTTTTTCTTACCATTTTTGTAGTTACGAAATTATTGTAATAACTAGGCATTCATTTACTCAACAAGCTAATAATTCCACTTTTTCATAGATGTGTAAACCACTTTTGTAGGCAAACTAGATATGATATTATGTTGTATGTGTGGATTAATTTGCAATTGACACGATATGTAATTATTGATTCAATTATTGCAATTTCAGCAGGGACTTCCCTTGCTTTCACAACCACAAGATCATTTTCAGAAGAAGTCACAACCACTTCTCCTAGTCAAGACGAAGAATCTGCCACAGATGTAGTTATTCCAAAATTAAAATCCGATTTGCCTCAAGCTAACCAAGACAGATTCCGTCAAGCCTTATCTCAAGAGCAACAGCAAAACTGCCTGGCTCAATTACTCTGCGGAGTCAAGCCTGCTGCACCACCCTCAAAGAAGACAAATTACGTGAACGATTTGGCTTACGTTGTCAAAGATTTCTTCGACCTTATCGAGTAATTCATAATTCTTTGCACTTCTGCTTTATTATTGTATTAACTAATAATTAAATACCTGTCTCTAGTCTAATATTACGAAAAACATACACGAAACTAGATTACAGGCTTGCTCAATGCAGTTGCGCTAGAAGCAATATAGTTATTCAATTCCGTGATAAATTGACAGTTTTGCTACCTTTTTTACTACTATATTTCTCATGCACATTAATAGTAAGACACAGGCATTACACTATTTACATTGTAGGAACTGCTTTAATTTACAATTTCAACATATATTTTATTTTGTTAGTGGTTTATTCATTTTAGATTGAGATCTTTATTAATACTCAGAAGGTAAACATAAAGCAAGCTTTTTATTAGAAGCCCCTACGTAGGTATTAGGTATGTGAATGAAGAGATATTATGGTATTTTTATGTTGAGGATTTTTCTGTAATAACATATCCGCAAAGAACAGTTAACGGCAATCTTTTAAGCTTGGTAACTTCTGCAGTTACCTATATTTACTTCTTATTTAGGAAATAATGCAGTATAATCTTTTAATGTGCATGTAATGTACACAGATTAAACGCTACTTTGAGATAGGCGGAAGATTATACAGTGGAAGCACAGGTGAACCATGAAAAGATAACTTTAGAACATGCATGTGCAGTCCAATCAACATATTGTAGTACGTATTAGAGTGAGTAAGTCATATAATAGTATGTGAATTGTGAAAACGAATGTTTGTAAAGGAAGCTGAAAGATACACCCACATGGATGCTCTAGCAGTATTATAGTAAGGGACTGACACACTCACAACAATCAGTGAACGCAAAAGGTATGGTAAAGGAGTGCCATTTTTGCATGAAAACACCACGTTTTACAAAAACGCATAAAGTAGTACCATCAGTGAAACTTATTACATAAAAAAATTAGATCTTTCAAAAGATATAAATACATTGTGAAAGCAAACCTTTATAAAAATCCTCTCTCATTAATTTCCTACTTATATATATTCGCGAATATTATCAATGAATTGAATGATATTATTTCCCTATGCACAGTAAAATCATGAAGCATCGCAAAAAATCTGTGCATTTAAATCTACACACATTTGATAGAGAATATAGTATTAAATACTATTGATAAATTGATAGGATAGAGTGTGAAATTTAATGAGCTTCTGCTGTTGTAAAACTACATTACGAGTTAGGAATGTTGATTAATGGTCAATAAGGATGGCGAGGCTAAATAATTGACGTCGATGTCATTTGAAACCCAGTGGAGGTTTCGTTGGCGAACCCACTACCGCAATACAGCACTTGACAATTAAAACAAATGAGAGAAAAATATAAGACCATATTCCATACATAATTATATAACTCGTTCCTTTATTCTTAACTAAAAGAATTTTTAAGAGAAAGCAGAATGAGTTTATCAAGATGCCAATACAAAACTCGTTCTCTTGACCGAATTAGCCATAATGTGCATTTAACTGTCAGCATTGTGCTGTAGCGCCACTTTGCAATCTGTCTACTGTCTACATATTTACTGTTTCAGTGCTAACTGATATACCATTCATTCTTGGAGTGTGTAGGTACGCAAACAACAGGTAAATGTGCTTACAAGTTTTAAAAATGAGGAAACCAACTGCAGAGCAGACTAATAACTTTTGAAGTTAACCTACAAATAATATAAAAAGTCAAATAGAAATAATATTGTATAAGAGAAAGACATCAGGCTAAAGGAAGGATAAACGATGATGAACACACTTGGCTGAGCATTTACTGAAAAATACAATGCAGTTTGCATGCTCAAAGTCATTAAACGCTGGCAAAGCAGATGCCGACATGACCCATGGATTGTAACCATTCTGACACGCAGGAAAATTGATATCCTAAGAAAATGATTCTTGTAACTCATGTTGAGATTCATGTAACTGTATATCAGATTAAAAATTTTGGTAATAGCGGAATCATGTACCATCTTAAGTTTTAGTATAATTATTTGCAGTTAAAAACATTATTTAGAGTAATTTGAAACAGCTTTAAAAAAATGACTTGAAACGTTTAAAGTTTCGTGTTCTAAGCTATTAAAGCACACACTGAGACCCATAAGACCCATAATAATTAGAAAAAGTTTTTGCACTTACATTGTGAGACAATTCAATATGTATGAGCTATGAGCGTATGAGACACATTTATTGTGACGTCTCCGCTTGCTCATTGTATAAATGCTCCTCCTCATTCATATAAAAACTGTATTATTTTGCTTGCAGTGTCGGCGATGCTGGAGGTGACGATGAAGAAGACGAAGAAAAAAGTGGCAAAGCCAATGTAAAGTCATCTATCGAAAAGACTAAGAATCCGAACTACAAACAAACTTCTAGCATTAAAAAGAAGCAGCCCATACACGATCCCCTTGATGACGAAGCAGAAGATGATCCTATTCGCAATTCAGAGGAAGATAAAGAAGTTCACTTCAAGTACGACAGCATTAAAAAGATCACACTTGAAGAACTTGTCGATGATATTAAAATAAGGCCAGCAGATCTGGTGAAGTACAACGCGAGAAATGGACGAATGCTTTCTGAAAGGGCTAGTCAAGATTTACGCAGAAAAATGCGACAAATTCAATTGGTAAAATTACCATAATTAACACTTTATTTGCATTCATTTTTCTACTTGACTTGCTATGTGTCGCATCAATTATTCTGAGTTGCACTTGCAACCGCATCACTTAATGCACAAAGCTAACAATATTTATAGGCGCTAATCTAAAGTGACATATTTTTTCTAGGAAACTGATGACAAGAAAAAGCTGTCAATCGCTGCAGACATTGCCAACAAACTTCGCACACCTCGCCAATGTCGCCAACTTTCTCTTGCTGCAAATACAGTTGCAACAAGCTCCTCGTGCCCACTTACCAGAGAAGTCATTAAATATCTGCAAACAAATATCGTGAATGGCTCTGAAAAAAATAAAAACGAAACAGCTTTGGCTAGTCTGAACTACGCTGCTCAACAAGGTTTCCTCCTGGTCGAAGGTGACAAAGGTGAAACCCACGCGATAGATCACAGTCCTATTGTAGCCAATAAATACGTAGCAACCGACTTGAAAAATCCAAGTGTACCAAATCGATTTGCATCAAGCAAGCCAGTTACATCGTCATCATCAGAAGAAGATAAGACCAAGTCCCAAGAGAAAGAAGATGGAGAAAAAGATAAGGAAGAAGAAACCGAAACCGAAACTGAAGATGAAGATGAAGAGACAGAAGGAGAAGGTGACGAAAATAGTAGTGGAGCTGCGGAGGAGTATGAAGAAGAAGAGGGAGAGGAAGATGAAGAAAACGAGGAAGAAGAAGATGAGCAAGAAGAGCGTAAGAGAAAGCAGTCGCAAGAAGTCGAACCGAAAAATAGAAAACAGAAAATTCAGGAAAGGCCGCAACATCCTATCAGACACCCCGAGGATACTATCAAAGTATATGGGATACCCACCACTAGCTTTGGAAGCGACTTCAATAGAGTGGCTGCGACCATAGGTAGCTCCGTGAAAATATTTGATCAGGATGATTATGACAGCTTGCACATGTCTGGTTTCCTCATTGATAAAATGCAGTCCAGACACGACGTAGAGAATAAACACACGGAGAAAAAGAACCTTAAACCAACTCACGCTGCCAGAACTAGTCCTCATTCTCATGGCAGTAGCAATACCCATTCACACCATAGAAGACGAAAACCAGCTCCAGCATCTGACTCTATGGAGGACGAAGAGGAATCCATGGCTGAGGAATCCCAACAAATCATCATCAAAGCCAGCGCCCAAAAACCGCCTCAATTTGTGCCACCGTTTGCTTACGGAGGCGGCCGTCCTCAGGAACATTATAATAACAATCAAGGAAATCATCACATGTATGACCCACGGCCCCTTCCAATGAGAAGGGACGTTCCTCGCCCTGCAGAATACAGAAGAACAGGTCTAGTAAGACCAGCTAGATTTTACCCGACATTTTTCCCTCAAAATACACACAATAACTTTCCCATGTATTAAAGTGTAAAGCGCCAAATGGGAGGGGGTTGCTTTTGTTAAGCAATGTGGGAGTTCATTACGTTCATTTATTATGGAGTTTGATTACTCTTATTGTTGAATTTGAGTAGACTTATTTTTGTTATCTGTATATTGATGAGCATTGTTTAGACATTCCAAGTTTATATACACAAGACATACAAATGACTGTAACTTGCAAGTAGGTTGTGTCATGAATGAATTTCGATGCATTATTAAGTTGACATTGTTTACTGCAATTACTTTCAATGTTATTTATTTATTTATTTTTACTTTTCCATGTTATACAAGTGTTCTATCAAAAATTATTCAAGCAGTATAGAAGCTTGTGCAATATATATATTTTTATGTCCGAAAATTGAATTTGACATTCACGGATGTTTAAAGGAAACATAAGTTGATCGTGTTTTTATGTAGGTATGTTAAGCTTTGTAGGTTACAATTCTGATGATGTAATATGTACAAGAAAGGTACGAAGGAAATCCACATGTAGTAATATTGTTTGCCTTGTATTTTTGTCACCATTCTGTACCGAGTTTATAATAGTCACATTTCACATACTACCATAAATAAAATAAACAATTACATTGAAAACTACCCATTAATTAACTAATTGTACAATGGTGAAATGTACTGTACAAGTATGAACCAAACTTTATATCACATCTCATTTTGCGACAAGTAAAAATGACTTGCGTATAAACCGTTTTTGTATAGAATGTAGTTGGGATACAACAGTGTTGTTCCCGTCATGCATATAGGTAAGTGTCCCTTTCAAAATTTCTCTGGGCGGACAGCTCCCTGTTATGCCAAATGCTACAAATCCTCTGAATTTAGGTACTGCATGACTTTACTGTCCAATAATTTCCAGGTTGTTGGACCTAGCCCTACACATTTCAAGACCATAGCTTTTCAACAATATTCAGGATAATCCCTTAACTGTACGGTAATCAATTAATCATGAAGATAAGCATTGAATATTACGAGGAATCGTACACCGCATCTCAAGTTCATTGAATAGCCGAGTCTAACTCTGTACACCAAGTTGCCTGTATACAGACATTGCTTGGTAGAGAGTACAGAGTACTATGTGAGAAAACTGGGATTTTATTACAGATTTATTTCTTTACATAATTTTATCTTTACATTGACACGAAATATGAACTACATCTTCCTTTGTTAAAATGATATTAAAAAAAGTTTCTGCTTTTGTTAAAATATTGTTAAAACGCAAGTAAATTCCAAAAATAAATTTACTTCTCGCTCAAAATTACTCGTTAAGAAGTGAGATTGTGAATTTACAATGTTTCAAACTATATGTAAGGGACATTATGAAATTTGTAAATCCAGTGTATCCATACAATCACACGTCACTGTTCCTAAATCAGACCATAAAGCAGTCTTTTTCTGTGAATCAGTTACGGAACCGCTATTTTAATAATTGAATCTAGAAAGTGAATAGAATATTATAGATATCTTAACCTAACCTAACATCATAAAAAATGTTTCCTAAAGCTATCCTAGTTTTTTATCGTGCCATTTCACTGGCTCATATCAAAAGAATTTTCAATAATTCATATTCGCCTCACGCACTTCGAAATAACTTTATTTCATTTGCATTTGCTACACACTATCATTACTTTACTGCTAGTACCATTCGCAGCTACACAGCACTGTAATGGTGACCTAAGACACGGAACAAGTTTACGCTCAACCGATTTTTTGCTTTAAAGATCGAAACTACCAAGTCACATTAAATTAAAGGTTCTAGTAAGCAAAATAATGCGCAGATAACTAATCTCAGCTAGAAGCTAACTTATTGTGTGGGACTAATTGTCAGTATGACTAGCTAGTCAACTCATCATACGTCAAATCCTGGATTCATGCATACATTACAGATGCCAATCCGAGAGCATCATACATGATGTTTTTACACACTGAACTGACACAGAGCAAGCTGTGGAATGTTTATAGTTGACTGCTACTTACTAGTGACTTACGACTAGTCTGTCTGTGAAGCCTACTAGCCTGCAACAAAGTAATTCGTATTTGCATTATTTTTAATTTTTATCGACCTATACCGCAAAATAATAGTACATTTTTCAACCTTGATGTTCTGCACAACAACACGAGGGTAATAAATTGCCATTCACTCACATCTTCTGTAAATTTGCACATCGTCTGCTGTCTGTTGCATACAATTACAATACAATTTACACACACCATTACTATTAGCGCTGAAGATGAAACCAGTGATTTCATATGATTGTGCTCTGTTTTACAAGTTTTAGTACCTATAATTTTTCACTTATTGTATTTAATTAATTGAAAGAACATTAAACAGACAAGTTAATGCAACAATGTTTCTACAATATGAAAATCACTAGTAATACATTGTGTAGGAGCCATTCGAATTAGTGGACCAACAATCGACATACATACAAAACTACGGGCGTAACTAGTGTCAAACTATAAAAACCTTATACCTTGTACATGATTAAATCTTCGCGTGTGAATAGATTATGAGAGCCAATTTATCTTTGTCCTTACAATTCACTTACATTAATAAGAATTGTGACGTATCAGAGTGTTGTTGTCAAAGAAGGTATGAATGTTCATTTTACAAATTATTTGCCATTGTCATTCTGGGAGTGCATAAATTCTAATTACTATTTATCTGTTTCATACTAACATGTAGGTATTATGGCTATGGCTATACTTTGATTTTCGACTGACGCGTAAATTAATTAGCGATGAATACCAAAGAGGAGATATTACTCACCCTCAAATTTTGTTCTGCACGACTCTACAAACTAGAACCGCATGAAGCTAAATAATGTTAATCTAAATCAAACTAGAACCATTAAAATATTGGTATTTCTGGAAACTCGCTGTACTCTTCTAAAAAACTTGCTGTACAACACTTGACGTTAGCCTTATGTCTAGCTCTATGTATCTACATTTTATATTGACAAGCCCGCAATCGCACATACAATTATAGTTCAAGATTGATGGAGGTCAAGAGAATGAAACTGAATTTGCATACCAATGTTAACTTTGATTGAACCACACGTGTAAATTGAAAGTTATCCATACAAAAGATTTAGACATTGAAGCTACTATATCTGTATTAGCGCAGAATTTCACCTTCAGTGTTTCTCCCAGAAAAAACTGGTTGGTTATGTTACCAAATAATTGCGAGTGAGCTTTACACTATTTTACACTAGCTACTAGTAGCTACCAAGTCCCATTCGTATTTTGCCATTTAGCAAATTTATAAGATGTAGATTCGGCAGGTCGGTATACATCTGGCATTCATTGCTCTAAATCAAAATTGAATTTAGAAATTACTTTCATGCATTGGTACTTTCCCACACCATAAAATGAGCAACAAAAAGATAATTTGAAATGTGTTACTCATTAATGTTTTTGTTCGTGTTTAGCTTATTTTGCTAAATATATCTACTAATAGCTTACCTAGATACTCGGGTATGTTTAACGTAAGGGAGTGAAACAAAATTACGATTGGGATGCTTGTAGATAGATCAATTTGAATTTTACAAATTCCAACTTATTAAATACAAATCAGCAGACAATGAGAAACGTAATAGTATTATGTACCTACAGCTGCAGTTTATTTATAAACAGACCTAATGATAGAAGCAAAATGTTGGATAAAGAGACATGCTATGTGTTCTGACTGGCTTATAATGTTAACATTAAACTATTAAATTTTACTTGTAGCCTGGTAGTCCAGAATCCAGACGTTTACAACATTAGCCAGCAACACACAGAGAAAATCTGACTTTCTATGACGTAGAGAGATATAGAGACTTGATATAGAGACGTGAGATTGAAGTGAACAGAAAGAATAAAAACAAGCCGATTTGCAAGAAGCAATGTAAGTTCCGTAAGTGTGCGTAACGTAATCTTACCTAAATCAATAAGAAGTAACATAGAAAGGTTATTTCCCAACAAGTAATATAATTATGTACTTACTAGATACCTAGGTCAGTTAAAAAAATGGCAGTTTTATAATAATACTTACCTATGTGCTATTGCAATTGAACATCGCAAATACCTACACCTTTCATAGAGTTTACATGTATTAGCTGATTGTTCTATGCACTGCCTCTACAGGTAGGTCTGAATTATAACGTCTGAAGCCTCAACTATTTTTTTAAATAATTCTCTCCTCATTTCTGACAGATCGTTGTAGATATCTTTGTTGCACTTTTTTGTATCTCCTCTTTGCTTTCAACTCTTTCTTCCGTCATGTTGCATTCTTCAATCTCACTCTTGCTTGTTGAGAAAGGACACCTTTGTCAAAGAAGTACTATATAAATTCTTATGTTGTACTCATCCTGCTGCTAACATGCAAACATTTAACTATTACAGCGACATATTAGCATTACAAGATTAAGAGAGTTCAGTTTTTTTAAAGGCATGGCAGTGTCTTGGTGGGTAACTTGATCTTATATCTTGTACATCTTCTTTAACATTGTTTGTGTGTAAGTACTCTGTCTGAAACTGTGAAGGTATAACTTACCTTACAGAGAACAGTATGTATAGTATACTCTTAGTGTCATTGTTACTTGCAAATACATTCATGGTATGGACATTACATTACAAGTAGGCATACAAATCTTCCAACAGTCAACCGGTATATGTATAATGTATCTCGTCCAAATTCAGAAGATGCATGACATTCGAGCATTCGAGAATTGAGCAAATAGAGATACAAACTGCACTGCCATTTCGCTCCAGTTAAAAACAGATGGAAGTACAAGTTGTTAAATCAGTTTTACTCCATTCTTTAATCAACGCAGTGTACTACCTGCCATAGATCGTGTTCAGATTTTACTATTCGTGTAATAAATTATTTGACAATTGGTAATTTCCGGATTGCTACATAGCTAAATATAAATATAAGTGGGTGTATTTATTTAGAAGTATCTACATAATATCTATTTTCTCAATACACAGAGTTAGCATAGGCGTTTTATTTTTTAAATTATGAAATTACCCATCAAGCAACTAAATTCATGGATAAAAACTATTTTGTTTCTTTGCGTGTGCGTGAGCAGAGAAATGTTTTGTGGTATCAATTTAGTTACTGGACTAATCGTGTTTGCTACCCCAGGTAATTTGAAACAATTTTTATTTACTACTTAATGTCTATTAATACTTATAAACTGCAGTTTTCTTTGCTACTTTGTTACTTACATGCACACAGTGCAGTATGCCAATAAATTAACACCCTTCATGGTTTAATTAAACAATTACGATTTTAAAAGTTTAAAATGTTTAAAATTTCTTTACTCTTGATGATAATACCTATATTCATAACAGGCATGTATATAAACTTATTTTAAATTCGCTATTTTTTCATCGTTAAGAGTGTTGTTATTAAGTTCTGGTATTATTTTCATTGAACAACATAATTTACATATAAATGACCTACGGAGTTCCTCTTCCTGCATACAAATATATATACCTACCTCAGGAATTATTATGTCTGTGCATGGCACGGATGAAACTTGCTACCCTCTTTATTACTTACTAGTGCTTATACCGATACAGGTTATGAACTTTTCAATTTAGAAACATATTTTATAAGCAGGTAATAAGATTAGATAAAATTAATATGTTTATGAAGGTCATGTTAGTTCTGTTATAAACTACTAAATACCGCAACGCTGGAATGTGCATACAAGTTTATTAACCAGTCGTCTATTTAGGTATCAAAAAAGTGCATTGAGTCTAGAAGAAAATTGTGAAAGTGCATTGAATGCAGGTCTAGACCTATGAAGTGCAGTGAATGCTGTGAAGCAAGTCTTGCTATATAAAATATATATAGCAGTATTTGCTTCGGGTCAGATCGATTAGTTGATTATACTTGTCACTTGTACCAATGCACCACACCTTGTGTATTCAACATTTCAAAAATCGTATTTGCGTCACTAATAAACCATTAAAAATTACCAAGTCAGTTTAGACGTGACGCCAAATGGGCAGGCTAATCTAAACTTCAAACGAGTTGATTAAATAAAATTGCAAATCTTCAAAGAACAAAAAATGGTAATCAGCAAGATGTACCTAGCTAAAGTTAACTCTCTTTCAATCGACACAAAAGATGCAGGTTTTTCTCTTGTGCATTGCGTCCTACACTCGGCATACATTAATACATAGGTACATTTAATACATTGAAAAAACTAGGTGCTATCATAATATAGGTATTGGAAGGTACAATAGCTTTTATTTAACACGAATAAATGTTTCCCTATCTAATTAATTGATTATATTGATTATATTGGTTGACTAATTATGTTGATTTTGAAAATTATTCACAATTTTAATAATAGTTTTTTTATTTGTCTCAACAATATTTTCCTTTTGATACTTTCATATCGTGTTAAAATTTCCATCTTGTTACCCGCTTAGGCACATACAATTTCATTTTATATTAACACCAAAAGCATTATATTATTTGTGCTGTTAGAGTTGCAAATAATATCTGTATAAATACTGAAATAGAAAGGCTGTTTTTTGTGTTGTCACCAAAATTGTCTGAAAATATAGGTACAACTTGTGAGTTTAATAAACTGCAATCAAAACAGATGAGACTAAAGATGAATTTGATTAAGTGCATCTAAAATCGATGTAAATTTATTCGTCCTTTCTTTTTTTCCTTTCGTGATTTACACAATTAATAGCCATACATTTAGAAAAACAACATTAAACTCTAACCCCAACCTGTTCATCTCATCTGCATCCTTAAAATGTTTTTGTTATTCTATAGTTACTGTAAACTGTGTAAACTCTCATACATAATTTAACATAATGTATTAAACAGTATAACTTAATTTGGTGACTTTCTTTAGTTTCCCTTGCCCAAGGTGCAACTGTAACAAATGATGCAATTATCAAACGACCATCCTCAACATTTCACGAGGTTGGAAATCAGAATCCAAATGCAGTACGAGACCCACGCATTCTGAAAGACTTGTCCTACATGAACCGTCAAGGTTGCCTTGCGAAAGTATTATGTGGAATAGACGTTGCGAGACCCCCGTCAGACAGAACATCGGCACTGAATGACTACGCATACGTAGTCAAGTCTTTCTTTGACATTTTCTCGTAAGTTGATTTTCATTATCTCATAATCTCACCTGCTGCTATAATAAATATTATGACTTTTGCTTACTGCTTATTACACACAATAAGTAACGTGAGATATGCGTTGCGTTGTTGTACAGTAAATACAAAACTTGGCACAAAAAACTCAATACAATAAAAACAGGTAGAGTAAACAGTAGTGCAATAAACTTACATCCTTTTAACGCTCATTGGTAAACTTTTACATTACAATTTCAGCAGAATGAAGTTATGCTGAAAATGAAAATGTCATATAAAAGGTTTCTTATTGCTTCTGTACTGATTTTACCGGTCCTTGTATTACAATAACTTATACCTTAACAAAAGTGTTTAAGAAAACCAACTTCTTCAAAGCAAAAACAAAAGCTTTCTGTCTCACAATAATAACGGAAAGGCTCAATTACACACACACACACATCAATATAAGTAATATGCAGTACCTACTTAAACCTATATCACATCCGTTCTATTAATCTTGAGCTTGTACCTACGTAACTACATAATGATATCAAGACGTCTGTGTTTATATCCAAGCTCAAATGTACTTTTGACTTCTGAGGCAGGCACTACTCTCTAATTGTAGCCGTGACTTCTCTGGTAGCTTAATCTTCAAATTCTACCACAATCTTTTCGACTTTCGTATTCAGTCATATCTTGTAACACTACAACATAACTATTTAACAACATGCACAGATAATTGTAGCATTTACTAGAAACATTGACACTTGCGTATCTTGGCATAGAAATTACTTCTGAAAACTTATCGCAAGCAATATCACCAGATTGGTTAAACATACTAACATCAATCAGCCCAGTAATTAGTAACCGAATTTGTAGAAACGACGACTAGAGTCTACTAGCGTGACTACATGAAACGTGCTATCCGTACAAATTGGACCATCATTTTCTGCATTTGTAATTCTGTTCAGGTTCAATCTTCATGCGTTTATGACCTGTGCGGTGGGTTTATTTTTGCGAACCTATTCAAAACATAAGAATTGTTGTATCAGCTTAACTGAAATATTGTGTGATTGTATAGGTAGTCTGTACTCTGTACCTACTTAGGGTATGCATGTATCATGAACGATTGTTTTCCAAATGGTGATATGTAATATATGTATTTACCAATAAGCTCTTTGAAGAGACTATCACACTCAACTCTGTTAACCCATATTTCTTCGTTTTTTGTAAGGCTCATATCAATCGCTGGGCTAATGTGTATGTGTACAAAAAATTAGTGAAATTTTACCTATACACTACACAACTTAATGTCGCAGGCAGTCAACTGTAAGTTAAATCGTTCTATAATCAAGTTATGGATTGAACTCTTTAGGTATATAGCGTTATTTATTAGCAGGTAGGTTAGGTTGGCATAATACTGTCAGATGAGACATTATGATATGATATAGGTATGCGGTCATAGCCATAAATGATATCATAATGTGGGACATCCTATGCTGTTTAAGGTGAAAATATATATTACTCATTCAAAGTGAAAGTTTAAAATTTTCTGGTGAAATAAATGATACGTGCTACATTACAAATCATGCCTCATCTTTACTCTCCGTATACCACACACATTAGAGTTTCTAGTTAAAAACTAATCTTTACTGACACACAGAAAGATTATATACACACGTACACTCAAATACTTTTACACGATCGATCGCCTTATTGTTAGTCTGAGGGCATAGAAAACTTGAAGGCGGTTTTTCTATCTGTGAATAATAAATGAGGAATTCCTATTTGTGTGTATAGGTACCTGTGTAGATTAGTATATCTCATTATTTTTTTTTCATTTTTTGCTTGTATAGATTCACCGGACTATTGAAAACATTGGCAGAACCTGATGGTGATAACTTGTCACGAACTTCGTTGGATAATAAGAACTCAAAGAAGAATAAGAAAAAGAAAAATAACTATAATGCTAGGAATGACGAAGAAGAAGATAACGAATCATCATATGGATATAAAAATTCAATGTCCCTAGAAGAGCTCCTAGAACTTCGGGCCAAGAAACGCAGCGGAAGAATTTTGGATACTCCTAGAAATGGTTCTGAACCCCACATCCGAAGCAATTCCTTAGGCATAACGAATCCTCGTTTTAATAAAACTATGTATTTAGACAGAAAACAACGTGAGTATAATATGGTAAGTATGTAATTCTTTTTCCAGTCTCAATGAATGTGTATTATATATAGGTAGATTTCTTAATTTCATATCGATTTTGAAATTTTAATAGGCAAACGACGAAGAGGAGAAATTAAAGATCGCTGAAGAGGTTGGAAAGAAATTCCGAAGTGCTCGTCAGTGTCGGGCTGTCGGATTTCTGAACACTAATTTTAGTTTCTGTCCTTTTGAAGCTACGACTCTGCAGAATATGTTGTTAAATTCAAGTGGATTGCTAACAACAACGACTACGCAGAAACCATTAACACTTGAAGAATTAGCGTTGGTCTATGGCAATAACTATGCCTATCATGGCTTTCAAGATTCTGGGTACAAAGAACAAGCGTACAATGATGAAGTCAATGAAGCACCTTTGGTCCATGTAGAAGAGGGTTGGCCTCCGATTTTGGATTATGATTCCACTATGACACAAGTTACCACACCAAAAGTAGACGAATCTCTGATCGTGGGTCGATCCAGATACATAGCTACAAGAAGAAAGTCAACAACCAAGAAACCAAAAATTGTAGACACAAAGCAACGAAGAAGAAAAAATACTTCGAGAAATTCAGAGGAAATTGAAGATGAAGAAAATGAAAATTCTGATGAAGATGCGGATGACTTGCACTACAATCGTCGAGTTATTGAGGAATCAGAAGAAGAAGAAAGTGATAATTTGCAACATCGTAGTAGAGTTTCAAATTCGGATGAAAATCAAGGTGATGCTGATGATGAGAGTGACGAAGAAAATGACGAGGAAAATACTGAATCAGGCTCAGAGGAAGAGCAGGAATACTACATTCAAGAAAAGACTAAACAAAAATCCAAGCCTACGAGAAAAGCAAAAATAACATATTCGGCTGTTAGAGAAGCTATGAATTTTAATCCAACTGCAATTGACAGAGATTATGGCGTTGTATCAAATTCTTTTGCCAGACCTGATGACAAGATTGTTACTTACGACAGATTCTTAACTGGACTGACATCCACTTGGGACCCAAATGATGGTACATGGAAAACATCGGAAAACGAAGAAACTCATAAAATAAAGAAAAATACACCACAAAAATCTAGAAAATTCGAAAAGCCACGTATCAATGATCAATCACAACCATCAGAGGAGGAAGAAGAGAAAAATGACGATGAAGACACTACAGAAGAGGAAGAAGACAATGAATATATTCTTCCAACAATACAGTCTAAGCCACGTAATCTCCCTCCTATTCCTCAAATTCGTTTTCGGGCAGTCAAATTTCGTGGTAAAAGAAGTTCGGAAACTAAAAATTTGCAGTTACAAGAAAGGCAATTCACAAATTCAATAATTAGAGCACGACCTCCCGAAATTTTAATTGGGAAATTGAAATATAATCCTTACAATATGTAAAGATTTTTAACTACCTATAAGTATTTATTACTGTTGGTGATATGCAATAATATGTACCGTGAGTTACGCAGTAACGGACTAGTCCTGCTAATACATTAGTGAGCATCAAAACCAATACGATAAACATAAATATATAAACAGCAAAAATGTATGGTTGCCTAGACTACTAGTCCGTAACTGTGTAACACTCTGTATTATGCAATGTACCTAAACCTAAGTAGTATATCTAGGTAATAAATAATCATAATTATATATAAGGATATTAATTTTAAAGTAAAGTTCCTATACAATTTTTAACTATTTATTTTGTTCACATTACAGGCAATTATACTTAGTAAAGTGATTTGTCAGTTTGCAACAATGTTTTTCATTTCATATATGTAGGAGTTTTAGGAATGTTTATATTTGTAATGTCATTTCAATATTACTGTACAAGAATGTTGCATGGCCGAACTTATTAATACTGTGTAATGCAACGCAATTATGTAATTACAATTTATAGTAAATTACTGTTTTAAGTATTGATAAGCGGATCTAAATCTAAAAATAAATCTGAAACAGGTAGAAGCTCTGTACAACACAGAGCAGTTCTAGAGTGGAATAAGCTACCTAGAAACTGGGTTTACAAAGATTTAACCCTTGGGTTGTTTCTGACTAATGTGAAGGAATTTATCTTGGAATTAAAGAAAGATATGTTTGTATAAGTATTGATGTACTAAGATAATTTAAGCTATACAATCTAATTATAGTTAATTTTTTAAGTTAAGACAGATTTATATTATTGTTTGGGTCTTGTGGGGAAGAGCAGCGAAACTTTATGGGTTTTACTGATTTTGTTATGTTACACAGAAAAAGGCTGTTCATGCAAATGCAAAATGGCCATGTTTGACACGTAAATAAAACCGAACTATTGATCGACAAATAACAGATTGAAATTACAATAAATTACAATAAACACTAAAATTGAAATGTAGTTTGTATTGTATTATATGTGCACTTTATTTAGTTAATGGAGGCTATGGAGTTAAGGAGGTAATACTATTTTATTATGTGTACTTAAATTCTGTGAATTTATTATTATTCGTAAATGAAGATAATATACATACAGTTGCAGTGGCAATTATTAGTATGCACTCCAGATATATCTTACTTAGTTAGTTTAAACCACAAAATAACTTAACTACCGAAATGAAGTCCATTATTGACTTTCTATACTTGACGATTTCACTGTTTATGCAGTAGCATCAGTGATACAGTAAATTTTCATTTGAACTTAACTTGTGCATTCTTCATAGTTTATTTCTCACTACTTGGTTATCAAATCAAAACCATTATTTAATTTTAATATAAAAATTAAATGAGGGCATAATTAAGAATGCCTATAGGTACAGGAGACGATTTTCTTACTCAGAAAAATGTCTAACCTATAGTTGTCAATATGAAAATGGAAAAAGTATGGTAGATTCCTTAAAAGGAATAATAAAGATACTTGCTGCTAATAATAACAGCAACTATTAGTGAAATTGTTACTGTTGACAAAAAATGTTTTCGTCTGCCTGATGATGAGCGTACCAAGAGCAGGAAATATCTATAACAGTAAAAATTTGTACATTAATATGTACGACAGTTTTTTTAAATATGCGCTAATGTCAAATCAATGCTGTCATATCATGACTATGACCTACTTTAACCGAAGTTCAAAACAAAAAATATATACTAAAGCAGGTATTGCTCAAAATATTGCATATAAAAGGTTTTTTTATTCTCCCAGTTTTATCAAACTAACCGATTTCCTTATTAAAAATAAAATTAAAGGTTTTCGTTAATTTACAGTAAAACTTTATAATAATGTAAACATGATGTAAACGCATTCTTCGTGCACACTTGAAAAGCTTGGGAGTTGCAAATATTTTACCCCCCACTGGTCCCTGCAACTCAAACTCAAAACTTGTATGACGAAATAAGTTGTACTAGCTTTGTGTAGTTTAAACTACAACTTCTAAACTGACCTACAAATCAATTGATGTAGTTATACCTTTGTGATATTTCCCAAATACCTAGTTTACAATATACACATCATTTTTTAAATGTTAATACCATATAAATTCGTAGTAAAGTGGTAGTTGCTGTTAGTACATTACAGTGTTATACACGTTTGTATACATACTTAGTAAATAATTGCGGAGGAAAGTGATGTGAGTGTGTAATGCTAATGAAGAGACGAGTCTGTATGGAGGTTCGACTGCTAGCTAGGTCGCGTTAGTTCCACATAGCCTTTGAGCCAAGTCACGAATTGAATAGAGTAAAGTGATAGATTCACAAAGAGAGTCTAGTGCTATAAACTGTGGCGATAGACTAAAACTGACAAAACTGCTTTGCCGTGTCAGTGTCCTGTCATAACCGGTAAAAGATGCTCCTTCATATCTACCTACACCTTGCTTATACTCACATCTTGACACTGATATTGATTTTGCTGCAGAATATGGGTGATCAAGTAGAACTTTCAACTTCATGTATTCAACCAGCTACCAGTTCGCAAAAAACTACACATGTTTTTTTCCGTATCTTAATGTTAGTTGTTTCTAGTGTAGTTGCATCTTGTAAAGTACTTGTTTTGTCTACTATCTAGTATCGAGTTGGCTATCGAGGTATCTACTGAAGTGGCCGCAGGGTCAGTCAGCCAAACCAAAGTCAACTGAAGAGAATAATACTACAAGTACGGCTACATTATGTGCAACTATTCTACAAACACAACCTCATTTGTTCTCTTTTTCCTAAATTTTAGCCTTTGCCGTGTTGCAATGTTCTGTCCAACTTCTTTAATTTGAATTATAATAATATTGTATTAACCACTCATGCAAGCTTCACTTTCCCTTACCATTTTACCTAGTTTTGTTTCCTTAGATTTACATCTTGTGTGCCCAGATCAGGACAAGATTTGCACAAGTTTTCATTTTGCTCTACTCTGTGGGCTTAGACAGAGCTGCTTGTGATTAACGTGTGTAGTAGTCCATTACCAAAAATTATTCTATTATTGGTGCGAGTTTTGTGGCTTTTTTAGGTTGAAAAACCTACCGTTTTCACATACGTATTGTACACCGTGTGTGTGTGTTAAGACTTTAAAGGAAGATGAGACTGCCTAGATTTAGGCTAGCAGCACCGCTAGTATTTTTTCTAGGAGTTTTTGTCCACTATGGACATTCCTCTTACTTTAGTAGTAATTCAATTACCTTTCTCACGAAAATTCCACTTGCAGTAGTTCTTATTGCTAAAGGTAAGCCATTGTGTCCTCAAATTTACTTATAATATTATACTAATAATAATAAGGTCAATGCAAGGTATATTTATGTTGACTTGTTGATAACGATGTAGCCCAATATTTTATTTTATCATTTAATATCTGTATAGGATCTTGTAGAGCAATTATTTAATTCGAATTACTATGTATATTATGCAGACATTAGTGCAGCCAGAGTATGGGTCCCGAATGTGCCTGCTGGCATTCCGTTAGACGAACGGGACGGCAGTATTAAAGATGAATATTATGAAGTTTCTAACACATTTGCCAAGCCAGGGAGTAAAATTGTTCAAGAGGAGGAAGTCATTAGTGATCAACCTTACCCATGGATAAGTTTAGATGAAGAATGGAGGTTAGCACACCTACAAAGTCCGTATGTTTTACGAAAGAAAAAAGGCTCTTCAAAAACAAGTGTCAGCTCCAAAAAACATCTTTCCTCGGACGAAAACTCCGATGACCTTGAAACGGAGGATGAAGAGGAGCAAACTGCAACATCTTCCTCAGATGAAGCGGAAGATGAAGAAGTTCCTATCGCTTCATCTGTGGAAGCTGAAGAAGAGGAGGAATTCGAGCAAGTTCCCGATGAAGACAATGAAGAAGAGCAGGATGACGTAGTTCCTCAAGAATACCTCAATAATGAAGAATCCGCCGATTACTCAGCACAATCTCCAGGACCCCAGCCCCCACTACCACCCCCACAGAATGAAGAGTCGGAAGAAAATGCTGCAGACTCAGATGAGGAAGATGAAGAGTCAGAGGACGACGACAACAGTAGCTCAGCTTCTAAAGTTCCTTTACAAGCACTTTCTCATACAGGTGTAGAAGAGGAAGATGACTCAACTGAAACAAACTTAGAACTAATTCCAGAGGAAGTAAAGGAAGCAATTGTTCGTGAAATGGCAAAACAATATGCAAAACAAGCAAGAATATCTGCAACTCAAATTAAAAAGAAAGTCACAACTTCTAAACCTGATCAAACGTATTCAGTCAAGGAGGAAAATAGACCGGAAATCGTTAGAGTGTCAGATCCTAGCTTGACGAATACACACAGTGTAGGCTCACGGGTGACGAATTCAGACGGGCCATTTACAGAGCATGGTGGTGGTGGAGGAAAAGGCAAGGGTAAGAATAAGGGTAAAGGCAAAGGAAAGGGAAAAGGAAAGCAGCAGGGGCATGGTTGGCGGCCACCCCCAAAAATATGGCATCCTCCACCACAATATCATAAACCACATAAACATGTGAGAGATGGACTTCTAGAGCAATGGACGAAAGGTTCCCAATGGGAAAGAATTATTCATTCTTACCACGATTATAAAGATCAAAAAGATTACGATAAAAAACATGGAAAAGGTGACCCTCACGAGGGAGCAGGTCCTTTGCACAGAAAACCAGGACTCGCTGAATCTCTGTTGAAAGGATCATTTTGGGAAAGGGCTTTCATAACTTACTCTAATTATAAACAGAAGCAGCAAAATAAAGGAACTCATGAAATGGCAGGAGAGGGCTGGGCTCCTTACGACAGATAACTGCAATTGTTTAAAGTCATGGACCACTCATTGTTCCACTGTCAATGAGTTTTCTCAAGAAATTAACAAATTCCTATTTGCTAAGCCATGCCAGGTTTTTACAATACAAAATACAACTGTAGGTACCTATACTCAATAACTTATTAGTAATATTATAATATTTATCATGATTAAACTGTTAGAGTATAATTTTGTAAATGTGTATCGATTGCTCGACAAAACAATACCACTCAGCAATTTACCAAAAACTTATTTACCAAAAGTTATTATTACTACTACTTATAATTAATGTACGTATTGTAGCAAATCAATTAAGTAGGTAGTATACGTATTATTTAATTTTATCAATATTTTGAACCTTGCAATTAAGGATTTCATGAATACTG
Source organism: Pogonognathellus flavescens (assembly GCA_019776165.1). Lineage (NCBI taxonomy): Eukaryota > Metazoa > Arthropoda > Collembola > Entomobryomorpha > Tomoceridae > Pogonognathellus > Pogonognathellus flavescens. The sequence continues at coordinate 17,255 of JABASD010001356.1, read as the reverse complement.
TATGATTGGGCACGATGGATTTATGCATAGAACAATGCATAGTTTAAAATGATTATTTTGTGTTGTACAAAACATTTAAGCAAAAATACATATACAGTCTGTACTGGTTATTAAATTGTAATTACCTTATTTTAAATGACATACACACTTGTTTTTTTACTACTTTTGTCGTTAATTTAGCATTAACTGTTAAATGACTATGAGCAAATTAAATTCAGTCTGTAGGTAAAGTAATAAAATCAACATAATAATATTGCTAAATCATTCATTACGGACCGGGTAATTGAGCATTGCATGTAAATTCTGTAACATTAATAAATTATATTTTTATATTGGTGTTTCATGTAATGTTCATTTATGTGTATTGATTTTCATTGTTTATTTATTTAATAATTTGTTATTTACAAGGAAAATGTGCATTATTCTATGATTTTGTACTTTGGAATTATAGAAACTGTGTGAACTTGTCAGATACGAGACTTGTAAGCGTCAGCAAATTATTTCTCTTTGTTCGTCACAATAATCATAAACATAGAAATTTTCATGGAAAGTATTGTTGTTTCGTCACGTACCCATAATATAACACATTCTTGCAGTTAATTAAATAGTTACCTACTCGCAGCTAGTACAAATGCACATAATACAATATTTTACAAGATAGCAATAAATGTACGAGCAAATTATGAATGCAGCTATGAATTTTCCCAACAAGGATTATCACTCAAGATTTGAAAAGGAATTATAGCTAGAGAAAGTATAAATCTATAGAGATCTTTATTATGTTGTTTGTACTATACAAATAATCAAACACACGAGCTAAGCGTACTATTGGATAAGTTACACAAAATGGAAAATGATACAAGAGGATTCATTGACAAGACTTGATGGTTAACTTTGCGAATCATTGACCTTGACACTGAAGTGGTAAGACTTTAAGGCAGTAGGAGGTTGCAACGAAGAGAACAGAGAGTCGGAAACAGGAAGGTGTTATGATAAGATGAGTAGATAATAGTCACCAGCAGAAAACAAACATATGCAACAATACTGTAAATTCCGTACTGTGTATGTAAGTTCATAAGCCTTCTACAGCAATAGTGCAGTTGTGTTCTTACAGATATAAATCCATGTACCTCCACAAGAGGTACAAGTACATGGAAATCTTCACTTTTACTTTTACATTCATTCCCCAGCCCAGAAGTGACATTGTTCGACCATGTACAAACATTTCGTTGGCACGCTGTCGTCAGTGTGGTTAAATGTCCTGGCATTATATGTGAATACGTTTCCAATCCTTTCAGTTTCACTTTCATTCTCCTTTGAACTGAGTTATAGTTACCATTCAACAAATACACATAGAAGTAGCCATAATTCAATTGTATACTTAATACTGCAAACAGTTTCCTACAAGAGTTATGTAAGATTGGACGTACATTATTATTCGTCCAAGCTTTCCATACAAAATGTGTGTTCTAGTGAATAATTTTTTCTGTTTTGGATTCGTCCTGTATTGTTTAACAGGTATAAAAATAACAACTTTCAATTATCAAAAATATTCGATTCATTTATATTATTTTTGCCTAAATTCAATAATTTTTGTCACAAACAATTAGTTCGTGTATTACCACACACTTCCCGATACTGATTTGAATAGCTTGAGTTAATTTAAAAAAGCGTATAAACATTCATATAATAGTGTAATTGATGTAATTAACGTATAAGTAGTAAAACTACATAATACATTTATATATTTTTGTAATTCAGTTATTACTTCATCCACAAATGGAGCTTCAATTAGCAGTTCATTGGTGAGTGGAACAACTCCATCAAATCCTTCTAACCATACAAAAAGTGGCTTGAGACAATCGCGAGCTTTGCATGAAATAACGCTTTCGGATCCACTGAATTGTCTGTCCAGAGTCGTGTGTGGATTACACATGTTTCCTCCTAAACGACCAACCTTAAGAACCAGTACCACAAATGACTATGCATTTCTACTTAGAACAGTCTTATCGTAAGAACATCAAAAATTATGTTATGTTTAGTTCATTAAGTCAAAACTTTAACTAAAATATATCTTTAAGCCAACATTCTATATTAAACTCTTCTCTGTGATCGAAGAGACTCTTTTCAGAAGGAAATAGTAATTACAAAAACGAAAATGAATAATAGTTAGATAGGTACATCATTACTGGTTTAGCCAAAAATAAATTCCGAAACAAAAGGAAAAGTGGAGTTTTTGAACAGGTTCTTGATTTTTGGCATTATGAGTTCTTATAGCAGGTAAGTGAACATATACACGAATACACGTAACGTGAATATCTGTACAGTACAGTGATTATGACTATATTCAAGGGTAACCCAAATGTGAAATATTTAATCGTGTCTACAAATCAAGTACCAATTAGCTAGTAAAGAAAGTTGTCTAAAGGATATAGTAGATAGAAGCATAAAATAAATGTTCTATAATGCAAATTGATAATATCGCAAGTAATGATTTGAATATTTAATTTCCTACCACTAACATTACTAAAACAACAGGAGGATTAGCAAATTCAACCAAAAAGACGACGAACTGTTTGATGACGTAAAAATAAAAGAATCTTTCGAAGACAAAGATACTTCCCAAAACAAAGCTGAAGAGGAAGAAGATGAAGAAGATGAGGAATATTCTGAGGAGGAGGAAGAAGACGAGAAAGTTGGTAGACAAAAGAAGTCAAAATCAATCTTGTCTTCGACATCACGACAAGGGAGGCGATACTCTGAGCGTAGCGGAGATCCTTCAATCATTGGTAGTGAAGAAGCAGCAGAAGATTTGGAACTGACTGAGACAAAAAGTTATGCCAACAAAATAATCAAGAACAGCGTTTTTGAACAGGTTCGAAAATGACATAGTAATATTGTACACTCCTTTACAATTGTGTGTGGTTACTTGATTACAGAATAATCGCAGACACTTGCATTGCAATACGAATTCTCTAGTCAACAGGCAAATTTAATGCAGATGGTACAGTTGAAGGAACGTGTTACAATGCAATGCACAAGTTCGAAACGCTTAATTGCTTGTAGTCCACATCTGCAACCGGCGTGGTTTCTGCTTTCTGCATGATTCAAATATAAGATTCATAATGAAAACCGGTAGGGTTAGTATTAGTATTCTCTAGGTATTTGAATTAAATATGTGCTGTCCTTTGGCATAATGTTAGTAATTATTAGCTCCGCATTCGCTGCAAGTTTGTGTTGTATCAAATAGCGATTTGTATCATGTACCTTAAAAATCTTCATGTCTTAATTTGTAAAAATCAATTATGAAACCTTTAAGTCGGTTGATGGCTACCAAAACTTGAAAAAAGGTACACGATTTACATTCGCTCTTTATTGCTAAAAATTATTTAGCCGCGTGAGTTGTGCCAGACCCCAACTATATAGAACTACATAATCTTTCTTACTTGATAATATTATGTGGTCACAATTCTTCTGGTTTTCAACATTGAACATTGTACTTATATTAATAACTACAACAAGATATCTATGACAAGCTGATTTCTTTTAGATTTACTCTTAAACAGTTAAGTATTTGCTGTAATTTGAACTTAGAATTAGTTACATGAAATAAAAATATTCACTTAAAAGATGTATGTACTTTTGCATTGCAGTTCAAACCGAACGTAGATTTGGCGAAGTTGGAGTTAATTCGAGTCTCTACTGACTTAGGAAAAAAGCTGCAACGCTTACCTGAAGAACAATGCAGCGTTCATGGAAATATATGTCCATTTCGGTATGACGAGATGATGAAACTAATGTCAGGGATTTTAAAGAGACAGTCCATTGTCTCGCCTTCAGGCAATAAAATTATTCCTCTTGCAGGCTACATTCTAAAATCAAGAAATCAAACTACAACATTAACTGCTACTTTTTCTGCGATCGAAAGGATCAACAATTTAACTTACGCTGCGGATGACGCAGGGTCGCCTATTACATTTCGCCATATCTACGATGAGATACTCAATGGTATAGGAACCGGAAACAGCGGAATACGAATCTTGGAAGATTCACACGAAAGTGCAAGTGCCAGTGTTTGGGAGGACGACGAATTCGACCAAGTATTAAATAGTCCATATGTTAAAAAGAAACTTGTTAATCATTACATGCTGAAAAATAAAAATAGTCAACCACCAAAGCCTGCTATAGAAGAAGAATCTTCAGAAGAAGAAGCAGATGATGACCCCTTTGTCTCGCTTGATTTCGATTCAGAGAGAGACGAGGATGAAGAAAGCACAGAGACTGGAAAAACAAAATTCAGCGATATACTTTCCAAAGACAAAAATGTTCCACCACCACCACCTGCATTTGGAACAATTATTATAAATTAAGTTCTGCAATTTTTATTGTTTTTTTGTTACCATAAAGTTATAATATGAAAAGATACAGAAAACTTATGCTTCAGCCCAGCGTGGGTTTTTGCTTAATACTTAATTCCTATGTACATAATAATAAAGTATGTATTACACTGCAGCAACAACTTCATTAAAATATTTACTGATTTTTTAGCAGTAGACAGAGTAGATACAGACTATTCTACGGTATATGCAAACTATGTAATATAGAGATTTTCTCCCGTGTGCTTACAGTAGCTTAACTGATTAAGCATACATCAACCACAATATAATTAGTTTAAATCTTATTGTTGATTAGTAGTTATTCTGATATTTCTATAGTAAATTTTTTTATTCAGTTTTAAGCAGTAAGATTTTGTACATGCGACAACTCCCAAAATTACTTCTGTAAGCATAATAATATTATAGTAACTGTATCCCACCCAGGTGTGACATTTGAGAACTGTATTGGTTTTGATCCTCTAATATGGAGAGTGTAATATTATTACACTCTCAACGTATAAAAGTCTGTTCTGTATATGAACCAATTAATTGTTAGTGATTGAGACGAAAAATATTTTAATATCATTATATTTTATTTACTATTATTACTATACTAAAATAGATCATTTTTGTAAAAACGATTGTAATAGTAAGTGCTTCAAAAAAATACATGTCGGAGACTGTCAACGGAAAGGACTAACTATGTACACTAGTGCATTATAATAATACATGTTATTATATGACATAATGCCATTTTCTGCAAAAATAAACTACATATTGGATATTGTGTGCAATGACAGTTGACAGTATTGAACTGATAATAATATTACATCAATGTCAGTTTCAAAAAGTGGTTAGTAGAAAAGTAGCAACTTTATACAAACAATAAAAAAAATTGCTCTAGCTAGTATAATGTGCTGAATGAAGAACAATTCATTTCTCAACATCTCCACATCACAGATTAACGTCATTTTACACATGAATGATTTAGTGACAATATAGACAGTTGTATATCAAAAGAAGTTTCACTGCCTCCAACTTTCGACCTCTTCAAGATTTATTTATTAGAAGGACCATGTGGTGTGCGATTAGCAAATTCCCTAATATTTTTCATTTCTTCGTCTAGTGAGTACGTGACTTTAGGCAATCGTAACCATTTGAAACAATAAGAGAGAGCTGGCTTTGCCTCTAGTTTGTCATTGTCTATATAGATGCATTAATAATGCATAATGTTTCTATCAAAATGTGAGCCAGTGAATGATTATCATACACTAGAAGGGTGTATAGCGCACTTTGCTCAAAAGTGGCTAATACGTAAGTCATACTAGCACAACACCGCAACCACACTATAGCTATAGCTATGTGAGTATGATCTTTTGAGATATAATATTCATTTTGATATTAGCTTTCAGTTTTTGCCTAAAGTTTTGTAAAACGTGCTGTAGATTATCATGTCAAAGGTAGGCAGCGTAGTCAAAATACTTCATTAATATTCATTTCATAAAGTGCTTCGACAGGATTCACTCACAGTCAGTTATTAATTAATTTGTATATGTAATGAAATCAAGTTCGAATTTTCCAAAATTTGCTAATCATGTTGCTTGCACATTTGCATACACTACCGAGACTACCGACTTTTCAATCTGACACTATTATTTTTTATATTACAGTTATAGTTAATATCCTTAACACATGCAATTCCGTTTAAAGTTAAGTTTATTAATCCCGCATACTTTATTAACAAGAAAAATAGGTACTTATTTATTATAGCACTTATAATTAAACCATTAACATGCATACGCTATGTATGCATGTATGTACTTTGCGCGTGTTCAAAATTTTTGTATACAAATGTTGTATGTGCAGTTCATGCCCTTAGGGATTTTAATATCAATAATATATCAATGATTCATATAACATATTGATTCCAAGAAGCACAAAAAGCAATATTCGCAGGATGATTAGAAGTTAATGAGACTGACGCTTCAAATAATATGGGTGTAATATGCTACACAGTAACACAGTTTATAATCACAAGTATTTACTCTACTTATCTGAGTCATACATGTACAGCTGTATCGCTGTACTTCTAGCAGTAAAAAACTGAAATTGTCTATACAGAAAAGGTGAAACTAAGGGGCTGAGAAACTGCAAATCAACATCATAAAATGCAGCTGATCATTTCAGTAAATTGTCAGTTATGTTAGTAAAACATCAAGGGATTCTAAAGTTTCTAGGGCCAGAATTGCTAGCTACTAGGATAACTAGGTACTAAAAAATATCTAGATTTGTAAACCAAATGCTTCTAGTTAAACATGTTTTCCTTGCAATGCATAAAAATATTGTAGTCCAGCTAATTTATCAGAAAGCATTAAATGAGCTATTTAAGTCTATGATTTCATAAGTGTAGGTAGACAGAATAGATAATTTTAAGTGCTGTACCAGTTTTATGCAGCGTTATTTGATGGATACATGCTACTTGTTACATTACATATTATTATTATAATACGTCGAATCTATTTTGTATGTATAAAATGGAAACAATTATCGTATGCCTCCTTCATATAGAATATGAGCCCTTAAGTATTCCAACAAAATGATCAATTATGTGTTTTCACTTCTAGAGGATTTTATTCTTTTGACTAACGAAGTACTCTTGACAATAGAAGATCCCTAATTGCATTCAATATTAAAATTTCGTTGAAGCATTCAGAACGTGGAGAACAGACTTACTGTAACTAGTTGTGCCGGCAGTACATAGTACAAGATATAATCAATAAAGGTACTTGCTTTTCAGTAGTGAAATATCATACTCATTACTGGTAAATAAAACTTTATGATCGTATAACATATTTCCAAATTCTTTAACGCTGTAGCATGTGTTTCACTACTTCATTATGCGAGCAAGTATTATAGTTTAGTAACAGTAGACAGTAGCAGTATTATACTTCATTGATTTTACCTTTTGACCCACATTTAGTTCGTCATCTTCAAATTTAAGGTTTTAGGATATCGTACAGCAATAGCCGACACAACACACTTGTGCACTGTCTACTGTACTATCGTTTAGATCTGACCCAAACGAAAATTAAAAAGTAACTAGCAAACCCTCAAACCAAACCTCAGCAGAAAAAGAAAATTCGTCAATAACAATATTAATTATAAGTTTGACCACTATATAGAATTAAATTAATGTAATGAATGACTAAAATTACAATGAGTTAGGTATATACTTCATCTACAAGATACTATTCTCAGCATGAACTGATCAACGACAAATCGTCAACTTCTCCTGAAGATCTGCAGGTTGGTGAGATTCAGCTTAGGTACAAATTACGTGTTTTAATTCAAGTTTGCGATTATCGCTTTGTGCAAATTGAGTGCACAGTTAGAAGCTGTGGCTGCTTGTTAGTGCAGAGCTATGCCTTAAACGTGCATGGTGTATCTGAATACACAAAAACAACGCAAAACCCCTCTTCCTCATGAATGAATATAACATAATGGTATCACAGTTGGATAGATTCACAAACATTCACTGATATTTGAAAGAAAGTGAAGTACGAAATGTAACATGAACTACAGTAGTATAATTTAAAATACGTATAGGTGGTACATATTTTCTAAAACCATATTATGCCTACCAGCTTAATGCTAGCTCTTACAACTGAAATCAAGTTTACTTACCCCAGATGTGTGACATGTGCTGTCAAAGCTATGTTCTTTCACGAGACTGCTACAACTCGATGAGCCATTAGTTTTCGTTTTTTCCATAATCATAATAATACACAGTTGCGGCCAACTATGGACTAACACACTTTACATGGCTGTGTGAAAAATAAACATGTACAAAGTACATGTGCATGTAAAGGAAGTTCTGGTTCTTTGTAAAAAGTTTATTCTCGCATTGGATACCACCACGTGTTTTTAGTAGTAAGCACTGCTACAGAATAGCATTGCTAGGTACCTACATACTTAGTATATATACACACTACACAGTTATTAAGTATGAATTGCAATACCCTTTTCAAATTAGCAGATTGAAAAACCTTGCTAATGCATTGGAAGGTACATTGAGCACTTTTACTAGCTTGTATTCTGATTCTGATGTACTGTCCTGTATATTTTTGCAGAACCATTCGATATCGCGAATCACAATAATCACACTCCGGCTAACATGATTCCCAAAGTATATTGCATGAAGTATCTTAGCGGCTGTGGGTGAAAAAGTAGTAGCAGGTGGTCGAGTTTTGTCTAGGCACAATTACTTATTGTTAGCTACATTATTTCTGCTGATTCAATTTAGAATGAGTCTTGCAAAATGCAAAGCAAAATAACTTCTCCTAAGTTGAAGAATGTTAAGACATATCGCGTGGAAGGTCAAGTGTAGCTGTCAGTGTCAGTGTCAAAGGAAAAAGTAACATTCCAAGATGCTCTCCTGGATTCTTTCTTTGAAGTTGAAGAAATAAGTTAATTTCATGAAAGACCGACTTTCGTTCACTCAGTTTGGAAGTTCAATCAAAAAGTTATCTGAAATTAAACATTCTTTGAATTGGGTTGAGTGATTCTGTTCTGTGTACTCCAGTCAGACACATTAATATTTTAGTACCTTTAATCGGATCTACGAAAATGAAAGCATCTTCTTTTTGTATCGTAGGATTTATTTTTCTAATATTTGGTGTTCAGGAGGGATGCTCTCTCTCCGGATTTGCGGGGTTCACAATAACTCTCTTGGCAATAATAAGTGGATTTCTACTCGGAAATTTTACACTGTCGACAATTTTGATTCTTCTTATGGCAGGTGAGTCAGTTCTTCCATTTGTAATTTAGACATCTACTCGCTCAATAAACTGCACAGTACGAGCTGCACACTATCCCACATGAATATGATCATGATTTCATGATATACGATATAATATCGTGCATTCCGTATTGAGCGATAATCAAGAAATGCTGTGCTTCAAGTGTTACAATTTGTAACTTAAGGATGGAGTGACGGGGTGTTTTGGTATCCGTTTCATACCCGTTCTATGTATTATTTGTTCTCTCCTGCAGATTTTTTTATGTAAAAATTTGAAAGTAAATTGGTGTAAAAATCTGGGTTGTATAAAGGAACGCAGAATACGTAGGACGGGTATGGACCGAAACACCCCACTCGATACCCGACACCACAGCATAGCCTACGTTATGCTACAACATATATCGATACATATTACATATACACAATTTGAGCAAAACATGTTGTAGGAGACAGAACTCAAAAGGAAATAATAAAATGTTGTGTATTTGTAGTAACACCTCCAGAAGTTCGGTCCCTTCATAAACGAGGAATAGCAGAAGCATATCCTATGGGTGCTTCTACAGAAACTAAAAATGAAAGCATTGCTCAAGCCCGAAGAGTGGACCTGGATGGGCGATTTTTGCAAAATCTCATTTCTTCAGATCCCCTAAATTGTCTTCCTCAACTTTTGTGCAGTGCAGCCTCCTCTCCTTCTGCAAAAGAAGATATCCTCAATGACTACCAATATCTCATGAAAGAAGTTCTTCAATTGTGAGTTTTCAAAATTCGAAAACAAGAATATAATTCTCTGTTTCCTTTACCAAACTTAATTAAATGTAGTTTTCATTCTAGTCATTAATTTTCCTCTCTTGTGTTCAATGAAAACAGCCTTGTACAAGTTTATAGGCTTAACTTAATGGACAATTCCCATTCATCAAATAACGAAGTTAATTTATTCAAACAAGCTTCTTCCAATCTACACGCTTTCTTTTTGTTTCACAAATGCATACAAATGAATACGATTTATGCAGGCTAAAAGACTGTTTAAGTGAAAGCACAAAAAGCTTTTGACACAAAACAAGGCTAATAACAATAACAATAATAACTCTAATAACAAGGCTTTTGTTGACACAAAATTAATTAAAATGAAACACGAGAGTAGATGAACAGTCGAAATAATAAACAATGAAATCTAAAGTATTACAAATAATAAACCGAGACAAAATTACGTTTACCAACCAAAAGCAGCACGCTTATTAAAACTAGGACTGTCCAATATTTACCGGAAATAAAATTGCTTTTCCTAGGGACAATAAAAATCCGCATTCAGTAGATGACAAATAAATTATTATGTTGGTAAGTCTAAATGCAACGAAAGTTGCTACAATTTAGTATGCATTAGACGTAGGCGGAATTAAATCTCAATGATATTTTCAGTTATGTTACCATTAATCCTATTCATTAAGTTTGATTAATCCAGTTTCAAAAGTACGCTTAGTACACTGCTTCGTTGAACAAAAGTATATTTAGACATACGCACGGAATAAGCATATTGAGCAGTTACATGTTTAATATTTTGTAGCAACAATTTCACTCTTTCATATTAGTGTAGAAAGCCTTAACTCAATAAATCATAAATGTAAATGATTCTTTACATGCTAGTAATGCTATGTTTCTTCTGCCATAACTACAAAGCTAGGATTAAAAACCCCTGATGGTGAAAAAACAACCTATCTAGAGCAAGTCATGCCTGGCTACTGCATTTACGAAAGGTCCATCAGCAATCAATATTTTCGTGAATATGAAGTATTATAATATGTCCTTAGTATTAATCACGTCGATTTTATAGATGAAAGCGATATTCAAGCAACATACTAGTTACTTCTATGGCTTTGTATAGGGGAATATAGAACAAGAAATGCGAATATAAATTTGGTTATCTGTAATGCATTAATGATGGATTGAACTCAGTAGATGCATGTATAGCATAGCTACTGAAAGTAATAAAATCTAATTACTTACTAGACTACAGTACATACGCTCACTTATGCATGCGTAAAGTGCACTACAGATACAGATCTGTAGCCTAGAGGGATGATTAAAAGAGAATACATTGCATATCAATAATTCTGGTTTTGGTTAACTTGGTCATTCGTCGCATTTTCATTGTATTTTACAAAAGAAACATACACCGAAATAGAAAAGTTGTTCTTATCATGCTAGTGGACATCGTAACAATCGTTTGATTGACGTAAGCAACAGAATGAACTTTCCCATTGCAGTATCCTTTGAATGAAAATGTAAATGGCAAATTGTGTCGTTCTTTTTTGGTATTCCACATGCATCGTTTGTAAATACCAAATATTTGTTCAAAACAAAAAAAGAAGTGGTATGATGCATCTTTCTTGCTATACTGGATTCTCTACTTCAATAAGCACGTAAATGCAGAAAAGTCAGATATGTGTTCACATATGACGAATCCAAACCAAATTTGGTTTACTCATTTTTGTGCGTACAATTCGATTTGCTACTATTATAATTTTTTGTGGAAATCAAAACTTCACTGTAGAAGCAACAGTAAGTCCCATAATACGAGTTTCTTATTTTATAGCATCTCAATTTTCTCATTCTCTGTGGGCTATCATTTTTCTCACGGCAATATTTTTTGTTTCTGCCTTCCACATGAATGAAGAAAAGCATATGGATAATAAAAAACTTGAGAAAAATGATAAGATCTTATGTATTATTTCCACTATTGTATTTTTACTAAAAAAGTAAAAGTACGTACCTAACCTACGATTAGTTTCACAGACACTATAAACAAAAACGTGGAATCAGAGTCATTGTCAACATGCTCGTTGTTCAAACATAATTTGCACGTAGTAATTATTGTTTTATTCATCGCAACAACGGCTTACTTCCACTTATCATTAATAGCGGTAGAATTAGTAGCGCTTTGCGCTTTATAGGAAAACACAACTCTTAATTACTATTTTACATCCAGTTATATTTGCAACTTACAAGACAAGCAAGTGGTAAAATAATTATATAGGGAAAAGGGATGGGTGAGACTGGGACATATCCAATGTACATCTATATGCTTGAACTCAGTTCATTCATAGCATTGCAATGTGTGAGAAGTATCATATGGTTATAGGTCTAGTGTGGGTAATGCAGTATAGATTTTCTGACATGAAATGTAAGTCAAATCGTGTAACTGAGCAATAACACCAAGATAGTAATTTAATAGCTGCTTTTATTACAAGCCTTTGCGTAAGTGTTCTCACTCTCACACTTCAAACTGAAAAATCAAGTTATTCTACTCGACTCCTTTACTTCCTTCCCAGAATATTGGGATTCAGTCAGTGACACGCAGCAGGCTTAAGCAAAATTACTACCCAGCCATGTGTAGACAAATCGCTGTACCTGCTATTGGCAGCAGCAGCAAACTAATAATTATCTGATTATGACCGTCACCGAGTAGGTACACATCAATATAAATGACATGAATTCGATAGGCTTGCTGCTGCTGTCAAAGCTTTATAATGATCAACTGTGTTGTGATAGAATCAAAACATATTCAGATACATATGCAGTAAAAGTAAGAATGGAAAGAGGAAGTAAAATACATTGACCGTGATTTTTATTTCCAGGCTAGGCACATTGCATTGGGAGGCAGGGTTGTAATTGTGTTTCAACGTATCATATACAACTTAAGTGTAATGAATATCTACAAAGAAATCTATTTCTGGTCTATACTGAACTTTAAGTGATGGAGGTGAAGACATTAACTATACATTTCCCAATTTTCTGACGCTAAAACTTATATATTGCTATAATATTACTATTTAAATACAGATCAAGGGATAGGGCATTGTATTTTCCAAGCTACGCTTTATTACTGTACTAGTTACACTGGCATTATTGTATTTTGACTGTGACATTATTTATGTGACAAAAGGGCAGACGACAAAAATGACGGACAAGAAAAAAGTGGCTACCACAATATTTACTCCAAGCTAAATTCGCAGTATACTGACAATTACGAAGACGCTGACGAGGATGAGAAAGACAGTGCCGAAGCGTCAGATGAGGAGATTGACAAAATATATGACTTGATGGCAATGAAAGAGAAAGCGGAGTTAGAAGACAAAATGTATAGTGAACTTGTAGAAGAAGATCCGGCTAATTTGGGTTATGTCATGGCAGATATTAAAAATAAAGGTAAAAGGAGGCATCCCAGGCCGACCACTAAACGACCACATCTGGTTTTGGATGAAGGCCTCATGAAATCTATTACTGATCCTGATTTAAAAATGCTATTCGATCGTTTTCGAGAGAGAGTGTCACGCAACATGGATACATTGACAGAGAAACTTGAATCTAATCAAGGTGATCTTGTCAGGAATCCAAGAATGGAGAAAATAGTTTTTTTCTCAAACAAGCAACGAGAACTTCGTCAGGTAAACAAATACAGTTAATATCACGACTATAACAAGACTATAAAATCGTACATATAGTATTTACAAAGTGTAGTGCTAAGAGTAAACAGGAATAATTTTTATGAATTCTTTTAATTATACTTTTATATGTACTTTCTTGCAATTATACAGGCTAAAAGTCACGATGAAAGACTTCGTATTGCTTCTGAAGTGGGTGCAAAATTTAGAAGTGGAAGACAATGTCGTAGGTTGTTTAACACTTGCCCATTTCAACCGAATACTTTGTCGAGACTGGTAAATAATTTGCGTCGAGTCCTTACCGGAACCCCTACAAATAACAAGGTAATTTTAAAACACGGCATTTCATATTTAGTACCTGCAATTCTTTCTTCAAGATTTATCTTAACTTGAAACTTAACTCAAACTGTTCAACATATCCTCCTTAAATTAGCAACAAACTGCGTCTTTAACAAACAATGGAAAAGGGTCCAACTCAATTGTCAGTGCATCTACCGAGCCCGGAACCAATGTCCAAGTAACTGTTAACTTAGGTTCAGGATTTGGAGGGGTGAGTAGAGATTTACATTAATTACTAACTAATAATTGATTGGGATACATACTTTCTTACATTTGAAGTGCGAATTTGGTACTTCGATTGTAATGTGGAAAATCAATTTCAACTGTTTGTAACTATCAAATCAATTAACAATTGTTGTTTTTCAGGGAGCAGTAAATCAAGCGACACCTGCAACTGCAGCACCTTACCAAAATGCTTTTGCCACAGGATATCAACAGCCGTTGCCCCAAGTGCACATCCCCATTTCGTTACCACACCCTTTTCCAGCCACCCCAATTCAAACTCATCTGCAAACAACTACTACATCTAGTCCTATGATAAACTATCAGAACTTTTTTAATAATCTTAATTCTCCCTCAAAAACTATTGATTCATCATTAATACAAACTACTTCAAAACCTACGCAGATATCGTTTGCTTCACAACTTCAACGATTTACAAGTAGAACTTCAACAAGCACAACAGCACCACCAAAGTTGAACGTTGAGACACATCGACCTGTCTCTAATTCAACTAAACATTCGTTTCAGAAGCCGGCCATTCCGTCCGTTCCAGATAGTTTTTTTGACTTTCTGAACTATGCTCCAACAGAATCTCCAGTCACACAAACTAAAGTACCTGAGGCAATAAATAAATTATTCAAAAGACCGTTGTCCACATTAAAACCGATTTCCACTGAAAGCGGAAGTTTTGGATATCCGCATTCACAGTCATCATTACACCAAAGCTCTACAACAACAGAAAAGGGTTATTTGTTACCCGTGGGATTTGATGTTGATGTCGATGCAGGAACTAGAACTATCCCATCTACATCTGCGGAATTCATTACCTCTACATTTTCCCAAAACGACGACGAAACCACATTTACTCCTTTAGAATATGTTTTCACTCATCCGAGTGAAGGAGCAGGAGCTGAATATGTTTTTCAACGACACCCCGAGCCAACAGAGCCTCCGAAAATCCCAGAATCTGTAACACAGTCGGAACGTGAAGCAGCCGAAGCTTTTCTTTCCCAAATCATGAACTCGCAGAAACATGTACAGTTACAAAGTTCAACAACTATAACAGCGACGACAACAACAAAGAAACCGAATACAATCATTGAAAACAGCAACTACAATAAAGTATGGCCGAAGCCAAGTGTGGTGACTATAAACGATTATTTGTCACACTTGGAAGAAACACTGGATAATGGAAAAATTGTAAACACTACATCCATAAAGAAAGGCGTTTCCTTAATTCCCACTACAACGGAGGCAGAACAAAAAGAAAGTGAGGAGTTGCTGACATTCATCCGAAATATGCACCAAGAGAAAATAAAGAGCTCATTCGACAAACCACCACATCGTCCACACCATATTATAACCCCTCATAATGATGAGATCGAGGATGATCCAGAAATGAAAGAAATAGACGAAGTAATAAAATTGCTCGATGAAGAATTAAAAGATGATGGAGAAGATGAGGATGAAGAAGAGGTTATACACAAACCAGTCATAAAGAATGAAAATAAAAAAGTGAAAAAAGGAAAAATTCCAACTAAATTTACGCCATTGACGACAACAAAGATGACGACAACAAAGATGACGACCTCAACAACAACAACATCGAAAACAACTACAACCACCACTCCTCGTCCTTCAGGAATCATGAAAGATATCGACGAAGTAATCAGTCTTTTGGATAACGCAGAGAAAAAGTCAAAGCCTCTGTTACCTCGTAGAAGGATGAAGGGTAAAAGAAATGATTTTAAGTTTAATAAAAGCAAGCGGAACAAGAAACGGAAAGCTAAACCTTTGATTGACGAGGAAAGCTCTGAGGAGGAGGAGGATGATAATAACTTGCCTCCAAGCACATTAAGTCATTTTCGAAACACTCGAATCAATCGTAACAGTCGTCCTTTGATAGCCGTTCCTTACCGGAGGAGTGACAGAGTAGAGGAAGACTCTCAGCCCCCATCGCCAGTCAAAGCGTTTGCTACGGGGGTTTATTCCTTCCTTTTCAGTGGAATTAACCAGAAAAATTCTAGAGCTCCTATGCAGCGATATTTGCCTCAATATCAAAATGCACATCTCTACACACATCAGGACGAATATTATAATCGGGAGCGACATTATGTTCCTCCACAACGTCAATTTAGATACCAGACAAGTGCACCACAAGTCCGACAAGAATACCGGGCAATTCCCCATGTAATAGACTTTCGTAGAGAATCTTCCTTAAGACCAAACAGATTTTTAAATCCATATTATGAAAGAAACAGGTGAATGTAAATGTTAACAGAGGTGGAAAAATTGAAGTATTTATTGTGGTAACGTGTGATGTGTGGGAAGACATTCAAACAGTACAATTGGACCATGTAAATATATTTAATTGTTTGGCCAGATAAAATAATGTCCTGTTATCAATGATCATCATTTTTGTTTTAATAATTACAAATTGTACATGTGAAAAATGTAAACCGCAGAAAGTAATAAATCAAAAGCAATATCTACTATAAATCCGATATACTTCAAATTTATCATTATGTACCTAACTAAATATTATCGTCAATGAAATGATAGAAAATCTGTGCCAGTTGAAGTGACAAAAATATTGTACGTGACTTATTGCTATATTATAGGTACAATATCCATGTCCAATTATTTCAACACCCACAACAGGGATGAGACAAAATTAGATTATCGTATTATTTAGGTGGTATTATTAGTATCAGGAGAGTCTAAATATACATTTTATCGACTTATCCATATTTATTTACTACCTCCTACTATTACTATTCTTAATCTTTAGTTCTATTAGTCAACACTATATCCGGGCAAAATATGAGTTTCCTTCTTATGTGCAGATATAAGACTAATTAATGTAAGCTTTGTCAGCAATGAATGGAGCTAGGTATAATAGTTTTAAAAATAATAATTTATATCCTTCTAACTAAACATAATATCACAATGCTTAACTTTATATCTTATTTGTAGGGATTATAATCTCAAAATGAGCAAGACAAATAAATATCAGCTAATGTCGATTTAATGCATATGCGAGTGGGAGGTTGAAGAGGACTAATACAGGTCTGTATATGC
>JABASD010001355.1:0-42029 GCA_019776165.1 Pogonognathellus flavescens | reverse complement strand
TAGAAGGGGTAAGCAGTGTAGACTATCAGTGTATAGATTGGTTATGTTACCGGGTTGGTAATGCGTCCGGGTGGGTAGGAGTCGGTTACCAGGTGGTTCTACTTAAGCTGTGCAATCTTATTTGCTCTATTCTGTGCTGCTAATAATGAACTGAATTGCATTGCACGTGCTCAAAATTGAATGGTGACTTACTTCGGTTGAATAAATTGGATATCTCAACGATATATGTGGCAGAGCGGATGTAGTTAGTAATAACAAACCAACAGGGAAAGACGATATCCAGTTCCAGCAGCGTAATAATCGTACCGCTCTGTTGAACTCACTCACTAAACTCATTGGCCCATATTATATTATGTAAAATGAAAGATGTATGAATGTACAAACTTACCTACATTTCCCGTATAAAAACTTACCTTACTTACTTACTTACCTAAATACCTACTACCTTCCTACTTCCTTCATTCCTTCCATATTGCTCTGGTTTGAAATAATAAATGAGACTTACATGCACATAAAATGTAAATTTTTATCATTATTAGGCACTGTCAAATATTTCAGAGATACTACTAATTATCAGAGTCACAGTAATAGGCAATGAGGTTACATAAGAGCGTATTGGGTTTCATAACTTTGCTGATAATTAATAACGGCGAAGGATTTTTGTGATGTGCCCGTGTGGCAGTGGTTGCATATTTGACATGATGATTGCAAGGAGGTAGATGGAATTTACTTATTTAGGAGAGCAGGAGAAAAACATTAGAGAGTAATATGGTGAATGCTGTCTGTGTGCATGAACATTGGAATTGAGCCCATCATTTTTAATGCTCCACTGAATATCCGGATACTGTAGCTCAGAAAGACTGTTACGATTAGATTTTAACATGCTACCTTATGGAACATGAGATACCAGTGTATAAAGTACTGGTAGAATGTGCTGCATTAGAAGCATATGCATTTAGCATGTTGTACAATAATACGATTGAGTCTCTGGAAATTGCAGATGTTCATTGTTTTTGGTATTTAGCATAAAAATTTTAGTAGTCCATTTCCTCGTTGTGAGCATTAACCTACGACCGCAAGTTGACTTACAGAATATTCAAACAGAAGAGAACACGAAATTAAATATTCGCAGAAACCCACGAATAATCATCATAATCCGACTTTGTTTTGAAATTGTTATTTTTTTAATTCTAATCCTCGTTATACATAGATCTATGGTCCTTATATTTATCTAATTATGATTACCCGAATCCGAAACGTACATGACAATGACCGCAACGGGTATGACGTATGACTGCACTGTTAACTCTTACTAATAAAGAGATAGGTAATGATACTCCGTATTGTCCGTATGTTCATTTAGGCACGCAAATTTATTTTTAGCCCGTGAAAGAAGAGTCATATGCCTTTTGCGATTATATGGCTGTGTGCAGACGAAGCAGATAAAAACTTGCCGAGGAATCTTTTATCTCTTCATCGAAATTGCTTCACCGTGCTGGAAAATGGGTCACTATTATTTGATAAATAAGCAGTCATGGTCAATAAGGAAGAGAACTCTTGTAAGTTCTGCTTTACAGGTATATGCTACATTAAGGAAGTTCCCGGAAAAATGAATAGTCTGGCCTGGTTTGACCTATGTTGGTTTGCAACTTGGCATGGCTATGCTCTCTTTTACATGTTATGAAAGAAATTCTTGCGCTTTATTTTTATACCATTGCCTACTCTCTTTGTGGACTAATACATTCTATAATGTGATCTGTTGTGTGATGATGAATGTGAGTTATATCACATGCATCATCTTAAGACGTCATACTCTGTTCTAATAACTCTTCATTAGTGTCAAAATTAGCGAAATGTTTTATAGTGTTTTTATATGCACTTATAATGCATATTATTACGTTTACTTCGAAAGTAAACCAACAAATCAAGTCTGAAATATTCTTTTAGACTTAGCTTTTCGCACTTACTGTATAATTTGCATGCAGGAAAGCATCCAACATTAATTTTCTTCATGTATTTATGCTTGTAAGTAATAGCAGCTTTATTTATTACACACGAAACGTCAATGTGACCGTCTGCATCTGTCATTTTAGTTCCAATGTGTAACAAGATTGTAACATTTTCACAATTCGAATACACATTTACAGCATTATGATTGAGTATATTATGTGAATGCCTTCACAAATTGTGTACACGAACACATATTTTCGCTTTCGCTAAGAAGTGTCTAATTTTCTTGGCTGTACTTTGACTTTGTCTAAGAGCGAAATCAATCACCTTCGCTTTGCTTTAAAAGTCTACACTTATTATCGTTGGATCCGGTAGGATTTTATGACATCTGTGTAAATTGTTAACACAGTGAATAATAAACTGTCCATGTAAGGGAGTACAAAATATGCAAGTTAAAATGACATAAGTACAATCAGCCTTAAATCCTTATTATGCTTTAAAAGTTCATGTGTGAACGATAAAAAGCAATAAAAACTGTAATCAATCAAAGGAGAGTGAAAACAGTGTAGTAAAATTAATTTATACATGAATGTGCTTAATCAAAGCACACAAGGAGTACTTGCATGGTTGACTTAAAGTGCCGCATTTTGTGATTATTGGGTTACAAACCTTACTTACCTAACTTGTAAGTGAAAAATCTTCATTTATTCTGTATTACTGATTTCCATTTTTAAAACCATCAGAATTTGTAAAGTGAAGAACACAGTTGGCCATAAAAGAATCGGAAAATTAAAACCTCCCGTAAAATTTGTAAATTACAGAAACCGACTTATTGTAACCGAATCTGGTTTATCTCTGTGTGTGTCACTTCAGCTCATATTGCTAAACAATTATAGCATATAAGCTAAATTAATGGCTAATAATGACATACAAAATGTCTAAGACATGCGTAGAAAGCATTCAATTGTCAGCCCTTCATGCCCTTCATTTCTGCTAAAAATTTTCTTTAGTGCTTATATACCTAATACTTATATTGAGCCAAATTCCTGGAATCATAATTGTCTATCCTGTTGTTCAACATGTTTACATTACCTTATGGTAACAGAAATATTGACGATTTTGAGGAAACCTTTTTCAGCAATAAGAACATCCCTTTGTACTAATCCAAGTAATATTATATCTATGATTTTAGAAGAAACTTTCTGAATATTTCTCTTTACCTAACTGCTACAGCTGTAAAGATTCTACAAGGGGAAGACGAATTATGTTTTATGTTTTCTATTTGGGACACACGTCAGCCTTTTATGTAAACACGGATACACTGCTGGTTCTTACTCTTAATGAAATCATTCACAACACTTTACACAGACATTTACGAGCAGACCAAAAGCTAGAAAAGCAACAAAGTCTTTAAAGCGTGTAAAAGGCAGTCGTATAGCACATCCTCTACAAGAGTCTACATGTAACAGGAAACATTTTCTGTTTATGTATCACACACGTACAGAACTACTTATTTCGATAAAGTAAAAGATGATGCATGGGGTTGACACGTAGAGCAGTTCTCTTCCTTTTTCTGTCTCTTTTCGTCTCATGTGACTTTTGTTAAGGCTCCCTTTATATACTAACACCTAATATAATATACTAAGTAGAAACACATTACACCGCTGCTACACAGCAACTAGGCTACAGCAGTAGGTTTAGAATATCTGTAAGTACGCACTATGTATGTACGTACACATTCCGTTTCTTTTATATTTCTCTCGACTCTTTCAAATCTGGAACGAAGCAGATATATACACTTCTCCCAGATACTGTAGAGCTTCCTTTTATTATTATCATATCGTAACATTACAGCAATAACACTTTGAGATCATGTCTACTGAACTGACGACTCCGACTAAGGCGACACTAGTACTACCGTATCTTGCCACTACAGCCGATGACTCCCACACACAATACTACTGTGTTCATTATTTAACCACAAGACAAAAATATATAACAGAAAGCTAAAGGTATTCCCACAGCCACAACTGGCTCATAATATTATCTTTCTTCTTTCTCTCTTTCTACTTCTTCCTTTGAGTTTTTCTCTTTTCGTTGGTACATAATAAAAAAGAAGCCATGATCATCGTTCTTTTCATTTTCTCTGCAATAAGGTCTTCTTTGGTGGCTTTGGTTTCTGGGGAAGCCAAAGTAATCATCTAATTCCGAGATCTGGATTCAATATTCTCGCATCACTCAACGAAACGCTTACACCAAATAAAATACTAATAATCTTCTAGCAGTACAAGACAATCGCAATTCGTCCATGCGTAAGCATAATTCTGGGTATCCCAGCCACCAGCCATACGAAAGTAGAACGATTTTCTAGCGTTTCAACGATTTCCTTTTCATCGATGATTCTGATCCAGTAGTCGTCTTGATGTGAGGTCCGAATCTGTAGGTCTGTGCAATTAGTTCAGAAATACTAGAACTCTTGTGAGATATCATTTGTCAATGATTCTCACAGGATAATAATAATTCCGTAGTATTACGTAACAAAATTTTCGTCTATCCTTCTTTGCATTACTGGACTGAATGCTGATTCACTTTGTGCATAGGTATTCTTCAATTCAATGCAATCGTGTAAGTATTTGCTGATTTTCTTTCCCAGGAATACAAAAATAAAATACTTTATTCAGTTTCTTGTACAGTGCTTTAGTTATCTAGAGTTTCTTCCGTTTATAGAATAGTAAGCATTGCAAACAAGCAATAGTTTAAATACATATACCTTCATATTATATTTAACTATATTACTGCGTACAAGATCCCCAATGTTGTATGCGAAATGCATAAACACATACAGACACTTATGTGTACCTACTTATACTCGGTAGGTAGTAAATTTAGTTTGAGTATATTATTTATTATGTATGTGTGTGTGTGTTGTGTATACGAAACAGTAGTACTAATATACAGTAAACTGTGTGCGTACTTGTCGTTGGAAGTAGAATTTGCTCTGTTTCGCTTGCCGAAATATGCTACATACTTTTGGAGAACAACCACAGGCTAGAGAGAGAGAGAGCTGGTTGAACGATGGGAAGTAATGCCAGTAGTATGTAAAGGTTTGCTACATGAATTCTGGGAAGCGTGTGTGAAGGAAGGGTTTGAGAAGAGTGAGCAGTTACAAACTCGGATCACACACACGACACAATCAGCTTTGCTCTTCCCAACAAGCGAGCGAGAAAAGAACGCCGGAGTGCTCTTTCCCTTTTCCCATCCCAACGGTATATATTTGCAGGAATCTCAGTCACGACTTTCATTGTGCTCCCGAACGGAGTAGTCGACACAAGTCCAATTTCACTTATCCAATCTACCACTACATACGTTCCTCAACACAAGTTTACTCAACATCTAAAAGGAATTGTAACTCTGTAAATAATTTAGAGAGTTAATAGTGCACTACGTCTATATAGCCAGAAATTCCTATCTTGTCCATCAAAAAGCCCACTGGGAGATAAGCACACAGTCTAACCGATTACATTAGAAAAGAAAACATTTGATTTGACATTGAGAGTACGAACAAAACCAATCCAGACCGAAAAGCTTAAGTTAACCAGGCCACGCAAGATAATAAATAAGTAGTACCTACCTCTGTATATACTTATACTAAATATTACATACTTTTACCAAGAAACGAAAGCAAATGGGTTCTTAAGAATACTCGTATCACTATCAGGACTATCAAGTGGAATTATTTGCTAACGAATCTGGAGTTGGACTATAAACTGCAGTGTTGTCTGTAATAATATTTTGCCCATAACTCGATATCATTTGAGAAGTTGTTTGGCCCTGAAAACATTGATTGGAGAGTAAAAAGGAATAACTAAGGTTGAGTTATCATAACACTGTCACGGAAATTCCTGTCTTTCGTCCACCCATATATAGTGGAGCACCTGCTGCAAGAGACACATGTCTACACACTATATACAGCAACAAATAACAAAGTAAGATATTAATTGTATACTCACAACAACACACTCTGAGTTTTTCCTACCGTGAACACATCTCATTGTATTCAACTATACAACCTAGTAGTTACTCAATTACACTTTCGTGTGTAAAGAAAAACAGGAAAAGTGGGACACACACACAGAGAGACAGTCCGGGGAATACACACACACACGTCTATAGTTTTCTAGAGACGCCGTTGAAACCAACGTGTGCGTTAACCGTATAGTAGTAGAAGGAAAAGAAGAGAAAAATCTAATCGTACAAGAGCTAAATAACTTTCTTGTCTAATCCTTCATAATGGTGGCAGTGAAAATGTTGTGGGTTCTTTGGAAGAGCTTCTCCACCAACTTTTCCTTCTCTAATGGGAAAAATGGAAGTGGAAGCAGCAGTAGCAGCAGTGGTAAGTTTATATTTTATTTGTACCAAGACATATATAGTAAAGAAATAGGATCATAGCAATGCACTGTCAATAGCAGTACAGATAGTGAGGACATTCAGTCTTATAGTGCGAGTAAAACTTTACGAAAAAAGTTAGCAGAAGGGAAAGTCTCATAAAAAAACGGATTGTCTTGCTTGGATGAGTTCAGTGCAGTTATTTGTACGGCTGGGTTAGCTTAGATGGCTTAGTAAGAGTTGCAGGACTATGGCCTGACAGCTCATGAAGAGGCACTCAAACTGGCATAAGGGACTTCCATGCTACTACCCGATAACCCATAACTGTATCTAGACATACAGATAACACAAAAAGATATTGAACTTGCCCAGACAATCCTTCCTCCAATTTTCTGCATGTATACAAAAAGATAGCATAACGGCCTTGTTTATTATCTTACTGTTTACTATGACACGTTACGTACGCTCTTTCTCTTTATTAGCCTAAAGATTCTTATAGAATCATATGTAACTAACCTAAGTCTTTTTCATCTCCGTCAGACCTACTTTTTAAGCTTCTAACTTCGTAAACACCAATTTCAGCAACAGAATATATTGTAAATGAAAGTTTTTTCATAATGCATATTAAAAACTTGTTTCCTGGTATTTAACATGGTGCTTTTAGGGCTTTAGGCATATTAAAGTGTATAAATACCACTAGTGTATTTTTATTCAGTCAATGACACTTTCAAAGTTTTTAAAGTTTGGTAGTCCTGTGGCTATCCATTACAGTAATGCATAAAATACCTTATATTGTTGAGATTTATATTTTTAGAAGAATAGCTTACAAAACATTTAGCTTGTTAGTAACTGTTAGTAGGATTTACTCAAGGTTTGTTTGGAGGTTAAATTTTGGTTTACGTATATTATTTCAGGAAGCACTGATAAGCGTCGTGTACGCTACAATCGACTGAGACCCCAGAACAAAAGTCAATCACATCCTGCAGCCCTAAGCTCGAATTGTTCAAATTCCAACGGTAAAAATATCAACACTGCTGCTGGATTGAGTACATCGATTTCCTACGATAACAATGGAAACAAAACTCACAATTCGTGGAAATATGAATTTGATAACTCAGATAGTGAGTATGAAGACGATGACAATGCGTCGAGAAATCGAGCTACGAGTGCAGAGGAATCGTCGGATTTCGGTGAGTATTATTAATCTTTTTTTATTAATTTCCGTTCTACAGACATGTAAAAGTCCCACTTACTCCTTATTCCTAAAATTCATTTCGTATATTAAAGGCATAAACTGTTCCTGGTAAAATTATTAACAAAAGCGATTCCGATTCCTATCATTCTTCTTCTTTCTGTGCTGCGTAGCATATCTATATAAATGTTGGAACGAATTTGGTAAAGCCAATTATCATATATTATTTGTGGCTATATGAATGTAGGGCCAAATATTATAGATAATGTCTGAGTTGGAGTATCACACCTTATGTAGCTAAGATAACTGTAGTGTTCCAAAAGGTCGGAGGAAAAAGCCTGCCAAGTTTTAGCAGTTCCTTGTCGGAAGAGAAAGTCGGAAAGCGTAGAAAGATCGAGCACCTTTCGTTCCCTTTCCCTTCGCTTTAGATTTACGCTTTGCCCAAGGAAACTCCTTGATGATTTTTTCCCCTTCCTCATCAAAAAAGTTGAGCCTGGGAAGATCTTCGTGGACTTACAAAATTATACGAAACATGTATATAGTGTATAATATTAAAGGTATCCACACATCCAGTAGTGACTTTCACTTATATTGGTTTGCCAAGCTGGACTAGCATGTAAACTGCCAAGTGAACTTTACAAGATTGTATGAACGGACGTATTAATATAATGAAAGGATATTTGACATTCGCCTCGTCTCCTTTTCATACTTACTACAACATATCGTTTAATGAAATTGACTTGGCAAGTTAAATTTCCTAATTTGCATTAAGTCTCATCGTTACTCGTTAAATCTGTCAGAGACTGACGCTTCTGAACGTACAGAGCGTCAAGCAATCATATCAGTCTAGTCACTCACTACTCTTAGACAGCTGTATAGAGTGTATGCACCATTGAAGTTCTTAAATGGTATAGGAGAAGACATGATTGATAATATATACAAGATACATGGCATCTCTGTATACGATAAAATTGTAAGTATAATCAGATGAACGTAGTCTTCAAAGCATTCTCATTTTCCTTATACTATTTTCTTTTTCATGTGTGCAAGTGCACGGCAATACCTACAACTCTTTTTCAAAGTATCTTTGATCTGAACTTCGAAATTACAACTAATCAAATCCTAGTCAAAGTGAAATAAAGCATATCATCAAAAGACTTGTTAGAAATACGTCTAGTAGGTAAATAACGCGGATATACGTAAATGTCGTCATATGTCATACTTTTACTGATTACTTTATATATTTTTAATACATCTGTGTACTTAGAAAAAAGGAAGGTAGTAGTAGACATACATAGTATATAAATCGTAAGTCTAAGTGTAGGTATGTTATAGTAAACCAAATTACAATAATTCTGTGCAATGCAAAGAATCGAAGGGTACCTAGACCTAGACCTACACAGGAATCTTTTACTTTTGATTGCGTCACTTGTAGTTTTCGGGAATGGCGAAAATTCTTGTACTCAGCTGGTTAAATGACGAAATATATAGAAATATACAGACTACAGATATGTGCAGTACAGATGTACACAATAAAATATCTGTACCGTATGAGGGTAACTATGAAAGAAAAATTATATCAATACTAACACGTATAAAGAATGGAGGTAACAAGGTAATTTGGATGTGGAGGTCGACATTTGGTTACAAAGCCTGTCTATAATAGTTAACACCATGGCAGATTGCCTCCGAACCGCCATCCTAGTGGAACAAAGCGATTCAATAGTTAGTATTAGGCATAATGTCATGTAGGATTATAATATAAGTGTGCACCTATAACAAACACTCGTAAAAGAGGTGCAAATAAGTTGGTCTGCACACTTGTGTAGTACATGTGGCCTGCCGACATTCATTTTTAGCAATTGAACGGTGTCCCTTGTGGGGAAGTGAAGCTAATAATCGCCACATTGTGCAACTTTATATTGCTAGAAAATTTTATCGCTTTTGGACTCTCATCGGTCTCTACATCCTTAAACTGCTACTACCTTATTGCCGGCAACTACTACTTGGGAATTCCAATTCCCATCGGGGATTTTCTGCAAGCAAGGGTCTACGCACAAACGGTTTCTACACAAGTATCATCAACCGGGGTTAGATGGGTACCCTATAACAATAAGAATCTACGCAGGTAACTTGAACAAGGAGTGAGAAAACGAGTGCTGGGAGTATTTGGGATGGAATTAAGTACTGACGATAAAATAGAAAAATAAATCCCT
The DNA here is from genome assembly GCA_019776165.1 of Pogonognathellus flavescens. Taxonomy (NCBI): domain Eukaryota; kingdom Metazoa; phylum Arthropoda; class Collembola; order Entomobryomorpha; family Tomoceridae; genus Pogonognathellus; species Pogonognathellus flavescens. The sequence continues at coordinate 32,285 of JABASD010001355.1, read as the reverse complement.
CATGCTCCGAACTGAGAAAAAGAGACTGAGCGTAAATTGGAGCAATAATGCTGATGTAATAAATATTACACAGTCTGAGACGAACACATAAAATAAACAGCACAGTGAGGATAATATGAGTTTGTGTAGCAAAGCAGATCACTATCGTCCCGTAGTGAATAAAGTGCATTCTCTGCGCTGTCTCAAGCTGGCAACAATATTTCTTTGCAAAACTCCTTTGTATTAAAAAAGATTTTATGTACACACAGTCTGTACACCATACGACCAGCCACTAACTACGTTATTATGGGTTCTTTGCTGCCTTTTTACTTAAGCTTATTGTGTGTTTCTTGCTTACTACTTTTACTACTATAATATGCACACTGCATACAAAGACACAGTAGCAGCTACAAAGGAACGACGTATTTCATTATTAATAGGTCCATAATATACCTTTCATTACATTAAGTACAAATATAGACTCTCTTAAATTGCAATTCTCTGTCCTGTTCCGCTGCTGTGGAGTTCGGGGTTAATCAATTATAGCTAACAATTTTTACACAGGCAAATGCATTAGACTTCTAGTTATCATTAGGCATAAGGAATGAAAATAATCGCCTTAGTACGGAAATAGAGTACATTAAGAACAAAAATGGTGACCTTATGCATTTTTTAACAATAGATATCTATTGGTATATGTGCTGCTATAAAATACAACCATCAGAAACAAACGTAGATTGTGTAATCTTAATACTTTATCGATAAATATTATGGAGATTTTTCAAAGTCAATAATAGTACCAAGAAGAAAGTTGACTTACACAAACTAACAACATACAAGTACGACAAGGCCAAACAAAACTCGATTATTGTAGAAAGTACACATTTTTTCGTCGCTGCAGTTAAAACAATTTCCTTTCTCCCAATACAATATTGTCAATCAAGCCTATGCATAGTAAGCATTAATACCTACGTGATAACAATAAAAAATCTCTTTTTGGCAATGGATATGGCTGATGGATGATAGCTGTTGGCGTAGAGTATAGATTTCACCAAAAGTGAAAATAAAAATTTATGGAAAATGTGTCGTTATTACAAGGGTGAAGATAGGAAGTTCTGTTTTTTCTGCACATAGAGGTTAAACCATTTTGTTTAGATATTTTTTAACGAATGTAACGATTCTTAACAAGTCTTTTTGTGTTTAGACTGTACCAACCACTCTATTTTGTTTTAGCTGAATGAGATTATAGATAAAGATCTTTGAAATTTCAACGTAAAAAAATTTCAACGTGCACTCTGACATATGGATTGATTGCATATACTGCAATGCGATGTTATCAGACAGAATCTGTGCAAGTTACAAGTAAGCTTTTAGTAGATAAAAGAAAAATTGATTAAATGCTAGTTTGTCGTCGTGTTTTCCGTTTTTTGTTATTCCACATCACCCCTTGCCTTGCCTTGTAGGCAAAACCTACTGAACATTGCCAAACTATGTGCATGTAAGTTTGACAGCATACATGAAGGATATATCTTACACGTTACGTATAGGTATGTACCGTAGAAGTATATATCATATAAAATGCTCATTATCAAGCTCAGTTGGCAGCAGCTGCAATAAAATGAATACCTATACAGATACACACACTGCATCGTGTTGTAGAATGTTCAGCAGCTCTCTTTGTACCCGATATGTCCGTTAACTCGAAATTACATTGTTCACTAAAAAGAGATTTAGTTATTTTATACATACAATGCTTGCACGAATAGTTTGGTAGTTTTCAAGGTAAATAATTTTATTACTTTACTTACAGTCATAAATACTAATGTTAGTACATATACAGTGGACGCTAATCTTAATGTGGGAATTCTGCCGAAATTATTCCAACTGCCAACTGTCCACACAAATCAAAGCATGAAACAATATTTTCTTTTCATAAATATGGATATGTGGATCGTGTGCATGATGAATTCAGACTCGATTGTGAAATATTGTGCAGTTACGAGTTGCAATTAACGAGACAAGAGAAATGATGAAACATAGAATCGTGCGACAAATGAATGTTAGATAGTAGACATTTTGAATTATACTTGGCTGACAAAGGTAAATGAACTGCAGCGTCTATTCGTTCCAGTTACGGAGTTAACAGACTGAATTCAAAATTCATACAAAAGATTGCAAATATTGTCTATATACAATATTCGTCTATGTGGTATAGGTATTTCAATTTATGTAGCTTAGATTATGTATACTACTTATCTTGAAATAGATTGCACAAAACAGTATATTGTGTTAGGTTAAGTGTGACTAACAGTCTATAGACTGTTTTATGCAATCTATTTCAACACAATAAGTAATTTATGTCTAGACCCAGTAATAGGTACTAAATTATTATTACATCAGGGCATTGAGGGCATTTTACACTGCTACATAGGACGATTTCGCTGTTTCCTAAATTAAAATTCTCCAGATTGGGAGAAAGTATCTGCAGTTCTATGAATAGATTGGTTTTCTTTACTGTATTTAGGTTGCTCTCTCCAAATAGAACTCTTAAATACACAGATTTATGGCTGTAGACAAACAATGAAATGAAGGTGGAGTGGAAATGTTAACTTTTTGTTTGTTAATTAACACTTAAACGAAATAACTGAAAAGTAAGCCAGGAAAATGCTGTTAGTTAGAATACAGACTTGGAAATAGAATATTACTTACTACAAACTGTACACAATGATTTGTACAGTCAGATATATTAAGAATCAACAGTGTAGGTATCGTTGTAGCAAATGGAAATGAATAAAAGCTGAAAGGAGTAGCAGAGAGATGTGTTTCACTCCGCTGCCTTCAATTCTCATCAAAACGTTGTTGAAGAGAATGGTCTGGTGTGACATTGACAATGCGAAAGAGCAAGAACTCTCAAAATTCCATCAACTCATAATAATAAGCATCAGTGAGCTGAAAGTAAGTAGAAAACAATCTGACAATTTTGCAAGGAATGTTCTACAGATATATACGGCATTAAATGTGCTTCCACAAAACTTGAAATTTGAACTTCAAGTTCAGGTTTGTCTGGTTCGGTTAAGACAAGGTGTGCTTCTCGGGTTGCAAAGTTGTACGATTCGTGTTGTGAGGTAGTTTGAGTTCTTGGTGAAGTACACTTTGCTAATTAAATCGGTTTAGTTCGTGAATGTTAATTTCCTGGGTTGTCATTTGTTGACATTTATTTAGCCCTAACTTGTGTCTTTTCTCACAGTGTGATGGAAAGTAGCACTTATGCTGGAATAACACTGGAGTGTTCTATACGCAGAACGGAAAGTGTCATTTGTTTTGCTTGTACCACTCAAGTTCTGCTGCTTGTTTAGACCGAGGCGATGAGGGAAAGGGTGTGGAAACCAACTTTCGCCAACAACATTGTCGAGGGATTAAACTTTACTTCATCAGTTCATCACGTTTTCAAGTTTCAAGTCATAGCTGCATACAAAGCTGCATGTATCAAACTTACTGCATACCACGTAACTCACAACACTGTACCAACATACCATGCCCGAATTACGAGTACTTTTTTTGCAAATGAAAAATGAAACGAGTACTAAACAGATAGCTCCCTAAAGTATTACTTTCTCACATTTTATTTAACACGTTAAAACTTCAACTGCTAAATGCAAAGTATTGCTAAATGCAAACGTGAAAGAATGAAGGAGTTATATATTAAATTCCATTACTTCTGTCTGTCTGAGAAAATGGTTATTTTTTCTCTGAATCTCTATAATAAGGAATATATTAGTCATGCCCATAGTTTTGGATGTGTTGACTCAAACTATGAAGTGTTGTGCTCAAACAACTGCCACTATCATAAAGGAAAAAAGTTCCCTGGGATGGATGTAGGAATGGACCTTACTAACAGTACTGTAGAAGATAATAATAATATTTGTATATTGTATGTATTACATAATATTATTATGATTTAGGTATGTCTCCAATCTTCACAAAGATAACTCAGAACTATGTAGAAGTCTATATAGATATTTCACTGGAATCCCTATTCCAGAGAAGTACATGCCGTGGGACTTGGTGCACATAATAGTAGCTTTAAGAATCGTTGATAAATTCAGAGTGAAAGTTCTTAAGCAAATAAACACAAGTAGCTTTTGTACTAATCCTGGTGGAATGACTTAAGCACGATCGCCAGATCAGCCTTGGTTTTTGAGATAGTATAGACAAGCTTTAATGCAAACACTAGCTGCTACTTAATACTACTAAATTTAAATATAGAAACACTTCAGTCTGATGTGTACATACTTACATTAATAGATTCAGGGCCTTGGTCCTTACACACAATTGTCCCATATCCAACCAAATTGAATATAAATTTGCATAAAAGTAACATGGCTATTTCTCGTCTTTTCATAGTTTATTGACTAAAATGTGTTGTGTTTTTTCTAAATGAATTTCAGATGATGAAGATGAAGGTTTGACGTGTGATGTGTGCGACCGAGCCTTTCCAACGGCTAAAAGGTTAGCGGATCACCAACAAAAGAAGCGTCATTTCGGGTACAGTTATTTTCTCTAATCCTCTAGATCTGAGCCTGAGCTCTTTTTCTTCTTTCTTTGTGTTTACTTACCTTTGTTAAAACATTTTTGTAAGCTTTCTCTAACATAACTGTTCTCTTAGAACCGTTTTGCAAAAACATTTATTCTAAGGAAGTACACAGCTGTATAGCTTTGTAGCTTACTAACAATAAGCATATATAAGTCGCTACTGTTGAGCTTGTGCATTAGTCAAGGTTCAAGTTCATTGTTTCCAAAGCCGGAAATTCTGTTTCCCGAACCTCAAGCATTTTCTGGCCTTGTGTGGCTTGTTATGCAATCACGTAAGAAAACATGCCCTGTAAACTCTAGAGTTTCTTTGTCAATGAATTAGATTGTAGTATTGTACATTCCTTACTTAAGACAACGAATCGGCCCATTTGTTTTTATCTGTTTTTCGGCCTTTGCATTTACGCTTGAGGCTTTTTGGCTTACATTTACTTTGTCTACGTAAGCCAAGACTTTAATACAATTTTCCGTTAACTATAACATGCATCAGAGTAACGAGTGGCAGTCTATTTCAAGAGTAGGTACCGGGAGTGTAGTATATTCGTACATTTGTGCGCCTATACCGTTAATGCTCGTCTTGATACATTTTGTCTGGTAAATGACTCAAGTTAAGCCAGACTTTAGTTGGAACGTAGGTTAAGTTAAACCGAAGTTTCGTACCATGTGATTCACTCACACTTAATGCACACGAGTCTTATGTGCCATTACATCTTAGCATTCCTTTTACTAAGAGTTAACTGCATTCGAGGCATAACATTAACATAAATTGAAGTTGAAGGGCAAGGCAAGGCGAGTATTGTAATTTTCTAATGCTGTAAATTGCAAGGCTGTTGATGTACAAAGTGATTGTTCTTTTAGCCTACTAAAGCTCAACATTATCCCCAGATATGCTCTGCTCACAGTAATAATATAATTATGTCTGTACTTCTATTGTCTCCTTGAACACCAACTCTCAATAGCAATTTGTAGCAACGGCAATGTGTCTGCCGTCTGTAGATATTTTTGTAACAGTTTGTCTGTAATGAAATTTCATCTTTAGCTGGGCATGTCTTTTCTCTTTCATTATGCATTAACTTCATTATCTATGCATGACTCTGTGACATAATGCATCAACTATAAAAAGGAATCATTAAGGTACAAAGCACTTTCGTAATATTCTTAATGTCTATTTAAATTCTCTAATGTCATTTACTACCTTTTTATGCGGAGAAATTTTGAAGTTTTAACAACAGTTTATGAAGGATACTTAAACTACTTAATGTGGTTACATAGGAATAAAGAATGAATATAACATTTTATATGAAGATGTAATTATCATTATGCTTGCAATGCGCTTTACATTTTGTCTGTATAAATGATGATAATATTCGCAATATTCATCTCATTTGCCAAATGGAACAGAATTTCATGCTTGAATGTTTTTTAACAGGAATGAACAATAAAATTATCTTTTTCGTTTTTTATTTCACTTCTTCTTACGTCAATAAGTAAGTGATCCTTCCGTTCTGACGCGTACTACACAGAATTGTGTGTAACTAGTACAGTCTACATTACGTAGTAAGTCACGCTGCGGTGTAAGTGGCATCTAATGTCAAGAAATATTAATTTTTTCCAAGAAACTCTATTAGTTACACAATAGTTACAATCTTAACGTTGACTCTGAGCAACTAATGTAAAACGAATGCCTGCAAATAACGAAATACTTGTTCTTACATAAGTGTGCTACCAGGCATAAGGAATTAGGTATATGTAACAGAATAATTGCTTGAAATTGCCTTTTTGCCAACACATTGGCACTGGGATCAAGATTCGTAGAAACAAGAAAAGAGCAGTTCGCTGGAAGCGCTTATTGCGTTTTGTTACGAATATCTGTTTAGAAATGATCCTAATTAGAAATTGGATCCAAGTAAAAGACAACGGTTGAGTGAAAATTTAGGTATAGGCATAAGTGCTTACCACTGTAGATTTGGGTTAGCATTTCCAGATGTTCTAATGATACTAATGAGATATTCGTCACACGAATTCTTAGAATCAAAGGTTTGCAGAAAACTTCTATGTAGTTGCATTATACTTTTCAAAGGTGCTCCAGAGGGATTTAATTTTTTTAATTGTTATCTGCACTATAAAAAATGCCCTATAATTGTTATGTGACACATTTACATTGAATCAAGCAGTGACAGGATACGAAATTAATTAAAAATATATATGGACCTTTACACGGAAAATTATTGTCTTCATTTATTCAGAGGTTATTAAACCCCAATGGTATAAGTAGTAGCGAAAACATGTTTACAAACCACATTTAACACTCAGGAAGTTAAGGAACTGTTGTGTCTACGAGAAATAATTGTGTTTCCTTACAATTGCCTTTAGAACAATGCAGCCTCTCAAATATCACACTGGGAAATTTCAAGGTATTCGGTCTTATCTATACTACAAAGATCCATTTTCAAGTAGCGAAGCGAACTGAAATTCTTTTATGACTCTCTTTCATTAATACGATTACTACGTACACTTAGTTTTAAATAATGAGAATCGTCAATAAAACTTGGAAACAAGGCCATTATTGTTAGCTGGATCTTGTTAGCATTTAGTGTTACGGTTGAGTTTACAAAGCGTGAAATCGTTTTAAGGCTTTATGTACGTGTGTGCCTACAAGGTCTACATCATCATTAGTTTTATTCTTTGTAGTGGAAAACAATTGCGAAGACTGATTAGATTACTGATCAGCTGAAACTGGCATTGCCATTGAAAACCTATTTTCGGCATTTGATTTACCAAAGCGTGCTATTAATTTCACCCGTGCTCCGACTTCTGTGTATATACAGGTTTTAAAGGTTATGTAGCTCCAGATATTATTATATTAATTAAACTACCTGCCTTTCTATGACTGTGTAAGATGTCTACGTGTTACTTACAATTAGTCTTAGCGTGTTGCAAACATTAAATCAGTCTACTTTGGCAATCAGTTTGTCTTGGCCGGGAGATGTTATTTATTAAACAAATAAAATCTAATTTGTAGCATGTACAGAGCCTTGGGGGGATAGCGATATCCAAGAGAACTGGTGCGTTCTACCATATATCTGTATAGAATTATAATTTGGTACAAACAATGCATTTGTTACTTTGTTAGTTGTATACAAGCATGGAAGAAAGATAGAGAAAGCATTCAGTTCATTACGGAAGACTTGATGCTCAAGTTGCCTTTCAACTTCACTCAACCGTATTGGGCTCAAGCTCTATAACTATACGGTTGTAGTTCTACAGGATTTCTGTGCCGAATCAATTAACACTAATTGCATTTTGCATTCTCCTCCTCCATACCCTTTGAGAAACAATGGAACAGAAATGAATGAGAATTAGATTCACTCAATTCCTAAAACAGTTCAACGAGATATACCCTACATTATGAACACGATGAAAACCATAAGATGTATTAAGTTTCCAAGAAGAAAGGAAGACAAGTAGCACGTTGGTGTTTTACTCAATACAAGATAATTATTTAGCTGATATGCAACAACAAACACGAGACAAACTTTCTCGCTCACTCTTTTTTGCACACCTGAATTGTTTCAAGTGTTCGTAATAAGTAAGTCGAGACAAGTAAAATCATGAGAACTATTCCAATACGCTAAATGAAAAATAACTTGTCACTTGTCAGTATTACTAACAATTAATTACAAAAATGTGTAGTATAAGTAGATATTTTGCTTGTTTTCGTTGTACATACATTATTGTACTGTAGGTAGACGGATTGTAATAAACTTTTCTTTACATGACCTTTCTCAATGTCAGTTTCCAAGAAAAGTTTTACATTTACAAACGTAAGTATTACATGTAATACATGTTGTTGTTTTGTTGGAAACACTGATTGGGACAAAGGAGTCTGTTTATTCATAGTTATTAGTAAATATTTTGAAGTATACACATAAGGTACCTCCGACATTTTCTTTCTGTTTTAATAAACTAATTTAAATTATTGAGCTGATGCCCTTGGATCATCTTTACTATGGGATAATTATATCTCTATCTTCTGTGATTGCTTTTCACAAAATTGTATATATCTTAATTAATAAATCCAATAAATGGCAATACCTAAAAGGTACCTGTATACCTACAATATGAAAAAATTAGGAGTTGTTAGTTCAAAGTAAATTTTATATTCTACAAACAGGTTTGCATATAGGTATTACCCTTTGTCAGTGAAATACGGGATCAAGTAGTAACATAATCCAAGTAATTTAAGTTGGGCACGCGTGGACTATAAATAGCAGGCGAAAATTGTTAGTTACTACGTTCTTAGAAATTGTTAGTAGGTTTGGTAGGTATATCTTGTCACTGTCGGTAGTTTCAAATTGAATTACTCGTTGATTCCATTATTTCCATATCTGGAATTTACAATTGCGGAAAAGAAAAGTGAAAATTCACTTTGTATAAAAACTTTTTTTTTTGGGATTTCGCACGGATGGAAAATCAAGATACTTGTTTCGATTCGTCTGGTTTTATTCAGTTATAAAGTTGCTTTACCCGCTAAATAATTCTTACTGTATTGTATGTGAACATCCCCTTCAAAACTTTCGGTTTGACATGTGAAAAGAATTTGAATTTTTCTTTTGTCAAAAAGAATTAGAGTAGGCATTTCTTTTACGGTGGTTTTGAAGATGTCAAAGATCATATATTATATAAAGATCCCGTCTGTCTGGTATTCTTGTTTGAGTAATAATGTTTGAAGCTGAAGTACTGCTAGGTACTATAAGTCAAACCACCGGAAGAAAAATGTGAGTTTTACTCTTGAGCAGTCTTGTGATTTAAAGATCTCTCCAAAAGGCAAACTGCACAAACATCAAAGATATCCCCGTCATCACAAGGCAAACAAACTAAAAAATCTATATAAGTAGATGAAGATGTAGGCCAAGAAGTAAAGTTGAACAAACTTAGATGATGACAAAAGCCATGAAGAATCTCCTTATATAATATTACTTGAAGCAGTCTTACAAGTGTAACTTTAGTTTTAGAACTCTTCTCGTAAGTATGGAGATAGCACAGCGGAGTATCTCTCAAGAAAGAGCAGACGTTTACAATAACCGAACCATTCACAAAGAGAGAGAGAGAGAGATGCAGTAGCTGCAAAAGAACAACCAACTGCTCTGTTCAATGGAGATCATCGCCTTGTCATAATAAAATAATATAAAATCAGCACACACAATATCAACTGAATGAGTCTTTTTAGACTATAGAACTTGTACTAGTAGAAGTGCTGAATTCACACTGATATTCTTTCTTACTTCATAATTCAAGCAGATCTGCACAGGGCAACGTGGCTTGAACCGTAATTTCCAACTCCGTTCACACCAGTCACATCCCAAGAGGCAAATGTTGTGTTGTGTCTGCTAGAGAAAGTTATTTTCAATTCGAGACTAATTTGCTCCGACACAGATAAATGCATACATAGAAGAAGTGTAGATTTCCGAAACACATCTTCCCCTTAATATAAGGAACACGCAAATCCACTTCGACTTCAATTGGCTCTTTTCGATTTCCTTTTCCCGTAGTCTATTTTCCCCAGTTTTGTTTCTGTTCCACTTTATAATGTTTATTTGCATTTACAAATGTTGCATGATCCATGCCTTTGCCAACAGTCATATCATATGCTTCTTCACATTACAACATCGCTTACAATACAGCTGCATGTGCTACTACATTTTCCTTAATGTATTTTCTGCTTTCTGAGTGAAAGTTGTATAATATTACAATATACATTCTAATCTCACATATCCTAAGCTTTAAATATCTCTATCTGTATTCTACTACACGTTTTCTATTGGATTTCATCCTTATTGTTAGTTTGTACCTCACTCAATGTCTTCTTGCAGTAGAATTTGTTTGTTTTAGTGCATATGATACTTGATACAGCATCATTATTGACGAAAGCCGATAGTACAAATGTATCTGTATAAGCTACTTCATGTTCAAAAGGAGTTGTTAGACTGCCTGCTTTAGAGTTTCTGGTTAAAAGACTGGTGGAGTCGACTCTGTGTGGACAGATTAATGTGGAATGAGATCAGATGACATGAGACTAGACAGAGTTGTATTGATGTCATTTCAGGTGTTTGCAGTGTGACAGCATCTTTCCAAGTCGACAGGCTTTGGATCATCATCGGGAACAGATGGACCACTATGACTTTGTCTCTGATTATGGCTCTGATACAACTTCTTTCGAATCAGACGAGGATGGCTTCGAGGATGAAGAAGAAAGAGAAAGACTTTTGTAAGTGATCTCCAAAATAATATATAAATATCTTTAGGTAGTGCCATAGCGTGTAAAGTAGAGAAATATATAATCAAGTAACTGTATAGGATAATCAAACGGTGAATGGGCGAAATCGAATCAAATCAAAATCAAACCCATCCAGTGTGTAAACCAAAATCAGTATCGTATCCCCACCATCCCCACCCAACCAACCTTCATGATATAAAAATACCCAACTTTACTTATATCTGTATATTGTCAACAATAAACCTTTTGTGTAAGAAATACTGATCTTCGTGAGCATTATATTCAAAAATACACTGTAAGCTTTGTTAAACTGCTATTTATATTCTACACATAAATCATCATAATATTAAGTGCGATAAACGTATCAATTCCACTTCGTTAATACTTTCGATGTTTTCGCTAATATTTTCATATAAGGTTAATTGAGTACTGAGTAGGTGATAGGGGAGATTGTACGTGCTATTCTCTCTCAATATGATATAACATTTTTATTTACGTATGGTCTGTGTATTTGTATATTTTCTTATACAACTTTCACTTTCAATTTCTTAACAGTATGTCTACGTGTTTCTTTTTTGTACGCCTTTTTTATCTCTGTGTATGTATTGGTTAACATCAAGTAAACTTCTGTATAGCTCTAGCTGTAAAAGTTTTACAGATACTAGGTAGTGGTTTTAATGGCAAATAAATTTGCTACTTATTAATATTGTATTGAATGTATTACCTATTAATTAATATCAAAAATTAATTCCATACTTTCAAGACTATCTACTGTATCGTATCAAGTAACTATTTATCAACCAATGATGACCTCTATCTAAAAATGATAAATGTTATTATAAATATTTATATCAGTATTTCCGTTATAAATTCATTAATGTAGGTAATAGTAGGTAAGTCAGTCGTACAATCAAAGATTTCTACTTATATTATATATGAGCATAGTATTATCATTAGTTACACAGTTTAGGTATTTACTCGTGTTTTTCAGAACTTAATGTCGAAATAGTATTACAAATAAAATATACTAGGTTGTACTCATGAAGAAGAAATATTATAAAGTGTTAATGGAGATTAATATCAATTTGTATGTCTACATAATAATAATATGTAAGTATTCGTGTAAAATAATATGTCAAATTAAAATTAACATACCAGTATAAGACTATTCTTGCTGAACGAACTTCTTTGTGTTAGAATTCCGTTAGTCCCACACCACTCCCGTAAAGATGTACTCTACTCAATCCTGTGGTATATATGTTATTTGTGTACCTGCTGCATTATATACAATTAGCAATTAATTCTGTTTTTAATTTTCAAACTCAGATCAAAAAGCACTGTAATAAATTCTTATCCAAAGTGTGTCGAATTGAAATTTTGAAAGTTAGAGACATTATTGGCAAATTATATACAAAATACAGATATTATAATCTATAACCCCTGGGGAAAAATGATGATACAAGTAGATCATTCTGAAAGTGTTTCTGGGCGATGACACTTAAATGATAAAAGTAATTCCAGAGTACATGAGAATTCTCCGCACTAAAACGAACTATCAAAATATGAGCTCTATTTTCTATTGACTAATAAGCGTATTGTAATAAACCATGATGTCAACTCAAAGTATTATTATCAATTATTGTGGTAGAACATGCCTATAGGTTGTGGTATGCGAAAATATTAATATTGCTAGTACGTATACAGTAATACACGTGAAATAATATCATCTGAAAACGATGATACGGTTCATTGATCCGGTAAAACCACACTATACTTTCAAGTTTATAAATCTGTAATAAACATCACACCCAGACTTAGACTACAAATATCTTTGACCGTATGTGCAATACAATACAATAGATTTTATAATCTGTATTATTTCACAAAGACTAGTCAAATACCGATATACTTGTAAATAAATTACATGTAAGATTCGTAAATCTACACTAAAAATAATGATGATTATCGAAAACTTATTTAGGTAAGTATACATGTAAAACTATGACTAATGATAATAATATGAGTAGGATAATAAGACGCAAGTATTATTGTTAAGAATAAAGAATTCATAAATATTCGGATAAGTTTAAATGTTTAGGTTGCTTCACATAGATTGTGTACATAGAGCATCAAGAAGAAAATCCCTATAGTAAGTATACCTTGTTTAAATATAAAACAATGTCTATGTGTAAATATACAGATGTATCATGTATTACTTATTAATAATTACAAACATTTTATGTAATAAATATAAAGAGAAGCATATGTGGTTTACAAACTACAAGGGTTTACCGTACCCTTATTACTACCTGTGTATTAACGTGGAAACCCGAATTCTTACTATTATTGTAGCAACAATGTCGTTTGTGCGTCTGTAGATCTAGTAGACAGTAGATATAGATTTCTTAAGTAAAAATGTTGCGATCTGTGAAATCTGAAACACGTTATGTAATGTCAATATTATGTTAGCCGGTACAATATAAAATATTGAAGCAAGCCCTATGTATTTGATAGCATTTAAGTGATTTTTTCTCTTGTGAATCCCTTTATAAAAGTATCAATCCTCTTTGTAAATACACATGCAGTAGAGTTCTCTAAAAGATTCTTGTATGATTTGTAACTTGATATTTAAATAAACAATTTTCTTTCGATCTCTGTTGGTGTGTTATTACAATCTTATCTGGAATCCAAGAGCTCACCTTCAGGCTGCAAAAAGTAGTAGGTCATGTAATGTCTACTGTTGCAGCACTTGCAGTCTATTATTGCTCTAGATACTTAAAGATGTATAGCGATAAGAAAGAAAAAGTTAAAAAATTATGTAAACAATCCATCGTGTCATAGCAAGGCAAGTCACCCCTTGAGATGCAATGCTTCACTGAAAACTACAAGCACAGTGCCTACATATTATACAGTGAGAGCAAAGTAAGCAAATGCGTTTAGGGAGCAGAAGAACGGAGAAAGTTGATATAAAATAAGACGTCTCGTGTGTCTGCTGCTTATGAGACTGTTTCAACTTCTCATGGAATATCAACACTAGTTAGATACACAGTGTACTGTTTACTTTCAACTTTTACTTTTAGTCTTTCGGTACTTATTCCTTGGCGCATCGTTTTCTTAAAGTGCTCTTTAGGATTCCAAGTGAAGAACAGTTAGTATATTCTCCAAGTAAGGGCAAAAAGGATCTCTGTAATATTCTTACTACGCGACGATACCTACAAACTTGGCTTAACTCAACTTGAGTCCAAGTTAAGAGTACATGTATATACATCTTTACTTTGTTAGGTTATACTATACCATAACTCCCGAATTGCAAGGATAACGGCCAAGTACACTGAAAAAGGAAGACTAAAACCCGGAGAATGAGTGGGCTTAACATATTCGTGTCTATATACCTACTGCGATTATATACATTAAGTACGAACTCCTAGCAGTTGCGTCGCAACTAACTGAATGAATGATTCGGGCAAAACTTCTTATCGCCTTCGTTTATGCATACTCCCATGATGCTTCTTTCTTTCCTTCCTGTCTTGTCGTTTCGTATCGTATCTTTCTCTGCAACAGCAATGCCAAATACATTGGCACTGTGTGTGGCAACATCTGAACTAACTTTGTGTATGGTTAAGCATGGCAAAATTCTGCATTCTGTGCAATCCTCTGTACAGTTCACTTACGTTAGAGACCTTTTACTGGTACATGGTCATGCTATATGCTAGTAATAATCTATCTCTTCCTTTTCCTCTTTCTTTTCCCCATCTTCCATCAGTATTTAAAATGACAATAACAATCCCAGTCTCTTCGAAAGAATTTATTTCTTTTTTCCATCACTATCATCATCACCACCACCACAATAATAGATTATATAATATGAACGTTTTTCTGTAAGATAAGCCGACTGAGAGAACCGAAAACAGAAAATGTTTTATCTCGTATTTTGCGTGGCAGCCACAGTGTGCTTGCTCTTGCATTGAATTAATTGTATAATGTGAAACAGGAGCTAGGAGTACTTAAGTCAAAATATATTCCACTCCATAATCATACAAATGCTGGAATACTATTTTCAGCTCTCTCATTGAATTTTATGAAGCAAAAACATTACTACGGTCTCCTCTCTCTCACTGAATCATCATCCTCGTCTTCATTTCTGTATACTCTCCAAGAATATTTTCTTTTATATAGAAAAATATACACTGTGATATGCGTTTACGAATATTTTCTTTATAAGCCAACGCAATGCTGTACGCTCCAAAGGAAAAGTCTTTTTTCTCCGAAAGACTTCTTTGTTATTGCCTTATCCTTTTGTTAATAGACGTAGGCAAAGTTTTTCACTTATATAATACCTACTAATACAGTACTGCTGACTGCTGTGCTCTGTCTTGAATGATGAAGATAATAATACTGCGGCTCCCTCAGAGTTTCCAAGTTGATAACCAAACAAGTGCCATGTCAAATCACGTGAAGGCATATTTCCATATCCACGTATAAATATATTTTCTTCATTTCATGCAAGACTGGCATGAGAAAACACATGTATCTCCTGATACATCGAGAGATAAGGTTCACATTCAGAATAAAACGTGACGCAAACTTTCAAAGGTGGATAACAGAAAGGAATTCTCAAGACAAAAATATGAGATTGAATCTGAAGGAATTTCTCACATGGCGATCTTCATTTCTTTCTGGCACTGTGCATAGTTTTCTTATTTTCACCTACTCTCTGTCTGTTACAGAAGGAACCCCGGGCTTGTCAAGGTAAGTACATGGGATAAAATATTAAGTAATAAAACTTTGATGCATCTGTTGTTTAATATAGTGAAGATTTATAAATAATATAATTTGCATGAGTAACCTATACCGATAAGTTAAGTGACAGAATGATAACTTCCTTCTAAAATTCCACCTTCCCACATTTGCAGCTGTTACGCATTTTCGTCACACCACAGCACAGCCAAGATATTTAGTAGGTATAGACTATGAGGCATCCACTTTGAATTAAGCTATTTGCTTATTCATGTATTCTTCACTTGTGGAAATAATAATGTCACCTTGTGTCACCACATTTCCAAGGCTAAAATTGAAAACAGTAAAGTTCCAGACTGAATTGAAATTGTACATAAGTGAAGCATATTAAATGAGACATTTTGGGGAGGTACTTTTTCAACACAAATTTTTAATACATATATATTTATAAGTAAGGTATTATAAGTTATACATAAGTATACGTTTGCGTATTTCATTAGGTATACGCAAAGAAAAGTGGAGTCTAGATATTACTCGAGTTTGTCTTCTTTTATTAACGTCCTACGGACCGAACGCGTAGAGTATCTACTTGGTTTCATAAGTATTACTGTTGAATTTGCACTTTAAATTTTACTATTCTCGGTACTGGGTTTAAATATTTATTTTGTATTCGTAATACCTAACTACTGTAACTTCCATATTAAATTTGACATACGCTTCAAATAGTATAGTGGAAGTACAAATGTATTCATATTACTTACTTGTTACTTACTTTGTTAGGTATTTGAAACGCACTGCATATGTAAAAATTTACAACTATACTGTTACAGCTACAAACATCAAATCATTTCGGTGTCACATCAATGTGTACAACGCGACTTGGTACTAATTCTTGTCTGAAAGCATTTGACCCCCATATTCCGAGAAATACATTGCTTTTTGAAACTCTTTGCATATTCCTGTCAAGTATATTTCCATTATGCCACTAACGCACTCCAAGACACTCACCTTGAATGTCAATCACAAACAGTTACATATTATTTACGTATCAAATGTTATATAATAGAAAGATATGAAAATTACGGGTAATTTGTGCTTCTTAATTTTCCTTATTTCTTAAATTGGTAATATTACTTTGTCCGCTCACGTTTATTAAAAGTTACTTTATAGAAACACCAAAGTTGTCTGTCAATACATAATAATGACTTCAAATCAAACTTGATACATGTACTCTGGTGGTCCATTGGAAGGCTAAGTTCGTAGATGGGTTCAATGGGTCACCTGCTTCATGACCTTTGACCTCTCAGAGTAACTGCTGTGTTAATACAGCATCAATGGCCTCAAATATATAATGTATTCTAAATACTCTGATGTTTAAAAGTGAAGGCCGCCAACTTTTGAATTGGGAGACCAACAGTGTATAGTTCGTTACTTCTTTCAACCGTTACAAATGGTGAATTTTCATTTCAGTGAGCGATGGCAATTTGTTAAATTGGGTACTGAAGCGAAACTGGAGAAGGAGAGTGAGCAAATTAAGCAAGAGTGCAATATACTCATTAGCAGAAACATGAACTAACGACAACGACTAGCTTTCCTTTAAAGAATTTGATGAGGTATTTATACTTAAGAAACTACTTATGAATGTTTAAAGACTAAGTGCCCCGTAAAGAGGTAATTCGAAGAAATATTTATATTACATACTTGGAATTTCTCTTTCAATTTGCATCGCGTTATAGCACTTATAGTTTTCTCTTCATTTTAGACTACGAGTAATACCATATTCAAAATCTACGATATAAGAAATAAATCTCGTTCTCGTTTTATTCCGATAGGTTCAATAAATATAGCTACTGCCGGCTGTACCTATTCGACTTTACTTACTATACTTACTTGCTGTAATGTACTGTAAAGTTTCTACGAAATGATTTCATTTTCTAGTAGAGCTAAAAGAGTTATAATGTACAGATACCTATATAACTTACACATACCTTGCTACTGTAGCTACATATAAATAATACCAGGAAGAATTTTTTGACTTTCATTTCAAAATTATTTCCAGGAAGAAATGAAATGAACTTTTTTCAATCATTTCCCGTCCCTTGTACTTACTCCTACTTCAAGGAGACGGTTGACAGCTTCTGTACGTATATTCATCGGCAATAAACTTTTAACCATAAACAAGGAGCTTCCACTGGTACAGAATAGTCAATAAATTATTTGCTTAACCAAGTAACCTATAGAAGTTGGAAGAGATAGGTAGATAATAATAAGTGTGGGTCTGTCCACGCCCCGATGCACTTTACTTACAGAGAGCCGGGTAAAAGGGAAACTAAGTTTATTGCAAGCTAATACAAATACATAAAGACGAACTGATCTCCAAGTTATTGGTAAGATACGAGGGTTAGGATGAGATGTGATATGAAGTGGCATGATGTGATGACGTCGCAAAAGCAGGTTTTTCGGTGTTCACATCCTGTGGTAAGGTTTCTACAGTGCATACGGCATGAGCTGGTGGAGTTCCCACGTTCTGACATGACCATCTCTTCTCCAGATACTCTGATCCTCATAAGAGTGACTTAAGATGCCATTGAAACACATGGCGCAGTAAAGAATCGAAAGTTTTGTTCAGTTCCTAACTTGGAGCATGAGAGCAGTACAGAATTGTTACTTTACGGTACTTAAGTTACTTTAGTTTAGTGTGTTGCTTGCCTTTGCTACAGATTGGCTTGCCGGGCGGCTGCTTGTCTCTGTAGGCAATTTGCAGCAAAAGAGAGAAAGACGAGCCTGTGTATATAGGCTATACAACATTGCTAAACTCCTACACTACTCATCCAACCACCACGATATAGGACCCAGACAGAGTGTAAGTAGAAACGAGGAACGCAAAGTGTTCTGAAGTCCTTCAGATAATTTACCATATCAAGTAGCCGAGTTGGAGGTTTTCGATCTCATCAAATCAGTTGCACTCGTCCGGAAGATATTTGAACGACAGAATAAAACTCGTTCCTGGCTCAGAAGACTGAGCGTACAGAGTCAATTCTCATTACAGCTGATATGGTTTTGATATAGACGGAGATAGAGTGATGGCAGTGGTTGAGACCCAATGGCGAATTGCAGATAGACGAAGCAGAAGATGAAATGAGTTGATGCTCTTTAGAGTCATAAATTATTCAAACGGTTCTACTTATTGCTTTCGATTTTCTCAATGGATGAGTGAGATTTTTAAATCTCGCAACTTCCTTCCTACAAACGCTAACGTGTGTGGAATTCCATACGCTATGAAAGAACTCGTGTGGAATTTTATCTCACAGATTGATTAAAGACTCACGTTTTTTGTATTTTAATTTTCTCCAGCCTTGCTTAAGAAAGTCTTTGATCATTTATACGAGACTGTTATTAACTGCGGAGTTCTTGACATTGTGGTGGTTGAAGATAGGTAAGCCTTGATTGCAAATCTAACTTTACCTTATTTCTTTTCATTTTCATTTTATGTAGGAAGATTCCTTTCCCCATGGTCTCCATTGTGCTTTGTGCAAAATAAAAATCCACCAATAAAAGTTTGGTGGAATAAAAGGAAAAGGAGGAAGGAGAAAACGAATGACTCTCTGTCATGAGATGGGAATTGCAAATGAAGAGACGTTTCCCATGAAATTAGAACGTTATCGCTGCTGGAAAAATAAGTGGGAAAATCCGGTTAAAAGTAGATTTAATGAACGCCTACGTCCATAGGAAACGAGTGTAACGTACACAAGCTTCGTAAAACATCTCAATCCAATCATTAGATGATTACAATATTATGCCAATAAAAAATCTAGTAATAATCTTTTCCTTATAAGTAGCTCAAAGCTCACGTGCTAAGTATATCCATCTGACTCTGAAATCAACCGTTTCTGACTTCTTTGTATTATCCCCATATCCTCATCTTCAATAATAAAATCTCTAGTCAATACCCTTCCACTAACAAACGACTTTTCTAACTGTATTTCGTATTCTCACGCAACATCGTTAGCGGAACAAGACTTTTGTATAGTCGAGCACGTTTCTATTGATATCCTTTAGAACTCTGCACACAATTAACATTACATACGAAATACCCAGAGTAACAGCCTTTGCAAGGATACACGAGTCACAGCAAAATAGCTGTTGGTGACTCGTTGTGAAGAAAAAATGCAAAAATCCACCATTTAGAAATAAGAGGGACAGAATAAAGCTCCCTAGGGTCTCGTTCAAAAATGTATCATCAACAATTTACAACATGAATATCCCTAGTAGACTTTCTCCATAGTCTTTCCCCATGCTTTATAAGTTATATAAAGCTAAACATGAAAAAGCCTTTGTATTATCAAGGTAATTATGTTATAGGTTATAGGTAAGTATTTCCTCTGTCTGAAACTAAAACAAACCACAGAAGATTGATGCTATCAGTACCAATTTTTTTTTTAAATCTGTCTCATATAATGCTTGAATTCTCAGCAAACTACATTACATATCATAGCGATGTATTTTTATATCTAGTATTTATTATTATAATTTAATGCACATAAAAGAAAATTATTATCCCTTCACTGGACTATTTATTAGCTTGGACTGTGCCGTCCATGCGGTACCTCTATTACATAAATATTGCTAAGATATTGCATAAAGAATAGTAATAATAATATGTAACATCTCTCATGTAGTTTAGCGATTATTCTGTTAGGATATAGTTAGGTCCATATTGCATGTAGTATACATAGTACATGTGTAATGTGTGTAGTAATGTAGCATGAGGAAAGAGAAAGCTAGAAGCTATAACGACTTACATAAGTACTGATTTAGTACATTCTCATTGTAATGACAAGATATCTGGAAACATCATTTATTCTTGCAGCTGATCTCTGTATGTACACAGTAAAAAGGAACTAATGAAGTCGAAGCCCATATATAAAAGGATTGTTGTATGATATTACATAATACAAAGAATAATTCATATTGTCAAGCTATAGTAATTCTCGAATAAAGCCAGGGGCAAGAGAAGAGCATGTAGCATAATAAATTTCCGAGTCTTAAGAGATAAGATTAGAGTAAAACACTGAATTTATTGCTCTATCATCCATAATGTTCTAACTATATACCGAAGCAGAATGTAGAACAAAGAGGAAAATACACCAAATATTTCTCCTGTCATGTTTTTTCTTGCAAAGTACACCAACAGAAGAATCTTGCAAGAATTATTGGTTCTTTGTTTTTACCCAGGCTATATATAATATATATTATAGCTACTACACTTATTAATGTTGTTTGACCATACTTATTATTATTAATTTGACCACATAAGTTTTCTTGATCATAAATCGCTTTCTGCTTTAGGCAGTTGTAGTATTATATTCAATCTACAATTTATCTCTCTCTAGCTATAATACTACTAAATAAAGTATATTAAAAGATATCATTAACATTACAACAGTTGAGTGCATCCCATGGCCATGCATGAATGAAAATAAAAAACAAAGTGTCTATTAATAATGTTACAAGTTTGATTGTGGTTCTCGCTCGACTAACAGTATTTGCCAACTCGTAGACAACTTTAGACAAGAGGATTGTACACAAGCAAAGGAAACATAATGTCAACACTTCGTGAAAGACATAAATCTTGAGATCAACCGAACCTACGTATATAAGGACAGAAAATGCATAGGTATACTTATTACAGGAGTAAAATTACTAGTATTATTTCGTACTAATTGCTAGCAAACAAATAATGCATTTAATGAATGTAGCTTTAACCCTTGTAGTGTATTGTCCAAGTTCAGTAGTTTGTCTTGTGTACACTCTACAAATAATGCTGCGACGCTCATTCTTCGTTTCAGTGAGCATCGGAATTAACATGAAAGGAATTTATGACTTGGCAAATAAATTCAGCATCTTGGATCTTAGAGACGTATTGCATTCCGCAAAGTGCTGTTATTGCCGTGCACTTTAGTAGTTATAGCACAACAAATACTCTAAGAGTACAAATAGAGGTATTTGTGGCCTCGTAAAATGTTTGCTTGAAGCTTCAGCTGGTTTTCGATTTTAAGACGACGGGGGAACATTTATGGCCACTACTTGTACGTTAGACTTATTACTGCTACGCAATAAGAAATTAAATAAATAAAAGACTTTCGTAGCACACCACAACTAAAGGCATGTCGTTCGTGGTTTGTGAGTTGTCTACATAATAATAAAGCCCTGTCTCGTATATATCTGTATAAATATTTCTACGTTGTACCATTTAATGTGTGTATACCTGTAAAGGAGTCTGGGATATTACTCAAAGAGCTAGTATAGCTTTTGTGGTTTTCAGATCTTTTACTGGTGTTCTGCGAACCTTAAAATGAATGGGGTGAAATAATAATGTCACGAGGAATAGAGGAAGAAGACGATAATTCTCTACAAGCGTAGGGAAACCAACCGAAGTGCCAAATGAAATTAAAATGCGCCATTATTATTGTTATTCTTGAAGGTAATTTTGTCGTAGTGTCTGGAAGACACCAAAGTTCACTACGTATTTGAATTCTATGCATATCAAATGAAGTCGCACGAGTTTTACTGTATAATATTATAACATCAATTTCCTTCCGAACCAAAACAAAGCACAAGAATGAATAGTTTTTCTGCATGTAAAGTACGAGTGTACATATGCAATATGCACGCCTGGAATATATACTTGGAATAAATTCAAAGTAGTTTAGCAAGAGCAGCACCATAATAATAGGAGCAGAAAGAACAGAGCCAGGAGAAGGTATGGAGCTACATACGCAAAAGCCTTATTTTAAGCATAAAGATAATAAGATTAGTTCTACATACCTAGTTTTACTTTAGGGTAAAGTACAAGTATACTATTTATAAGTAGAAAGTCTGTTTTCTTTCTTAGGCCACAGTGAGCCATATGCTTTCACCTATCTGCACTTCAAATCATCGTACGCCACATATATGCATTACAAAGCCAGACTTAAACAAAGGGTAGAAGACTAAGAGAACCCGTGGTGGAGAATAGTAATGATATGATCATGGCACAAGGAGGTGGAGAGATAACCGGGGTAACTTGTAAGAAGAGAAATCCTTTGTACTACATGTGCATTGTAATGTTGTACTAGAGATACGTAACACACTATCTGTACACTTCGTGTATTTACCCAAGCCTTAGAAAATTTACCGTAAATCGTAGGACCTCATATAACCAACCTTATAAGTGCAGTTGACTGGAACTCTGGAGCTTCTTTTAATATAAAGTATAAAGTATCTTCTACAACTTACCACACTGCTACTGGCCATACGCTCATGAGCGACTAAATGTATGCTCATCACGTACAGAAATCCAATAGTCCATTTTACCCTGTGATTTCTTCATTTCGGATTATATTTGTAGTCTGCTGAGAAATTGGGAAGAAATCTGGAGCAAAATGATTCATAATCATTACTTATTCTTATATATTACTTTTACATTACAATGCTAGGAATTCTATTTCTTACCACATTAGTACAGGCAATTGCTCAAAAGGAAAACTAAAACCACTAAAAACGCTATATTTTATTATTCAAGGCAAAGTTTCAAAATTCTTCAGGCAATGTCAAAAGTGTTGTGTAAGCGTTCATATTCATCCGGAAGTTTTGCAACTGTGCAATAAAGTTCTGACTGTTTCTTAAGGGATGGTCATCGCGTACTTACATTTGATAGTAGTCATGTTCTATTTGGGATTCGACAATCTAATAAAGTATTTTATGTGCAGGTTGCTTCATTTGAGGTTATAAATCCGACATCTGTGTATAGATTCAAAGTACGTCGCAGCCAATAATGTGCCATTCAAATGTCAATAGAGGCTAATATCTTGGATTTCAAAGTAGTTGATAATGGTATTATCTTGTCAGGAGTTGCAGGCATCGGCACATGGGACAGCTTTTGTCTGTTTTGTAGATTATGCGTAGTATAGAAGAAAACTTTCCTCTTTATACTTTTCTAGTTTTATTATGTGCAATTTAGATTTTTCAGATAATAAAGCAGTATACGCACATGCAGATATTTATAAACATTCGAGAATACAATGTGAACTTACTCCTAGGTATGTATAGGTTCTTTCTTTGCACTAAAAACTTGCTACAACGCAAAATCATGATGCATTATAGGTATATACAATACACGAGAATTATTGACTGTGTAGAAACTTGTGCTAGTTCATTGCAATTGATCTATGGATAAAAAGAACTGCCGTTGGCCATGGAATCCCAAAGAAAAACAATATAAGTTAAGATTGCAGGAGTACGCCAGATTCGATCGTAAAATGCAGGTTTGTATGTATATTCTTTAGGATTGCTATCACATCTTAAATGCTTCAATCGGGAGAGTAGGAGGGTAGATTAATTTCAAGGTGAAAGTAAGTAGTCAAAAGATTTTATAAAAGCAATTAAAAGTAAATCAGAACTGCAGATATTAATCTTCCAGTAGGTGCTCCGTCGTAATTACCTATTTTGGCATACAGACATATAGCAGTAATGATATATGTATAGCCTTTAAGTATCAATTAGCCAGGATATTTAATTACCTAGTGCAATTTAATTATTTTTCCATCCAATGCTTATATTGATTGTCCTTCATGAATTGATTGTCTCTTAGAATCTAACTTGGTATGCAAAATGCAACGGTACTGTAAAAAACTATATATCAAAGTATTCATGGGTACATAAATTTTATTTTATACCTTTATCAAATTTCCTATAATTAATTTTAGTAATTGAAACTCTTTTTCCAGTTAAAAAGCGCAAATGGTCCGAACCATTTCAACTATATATGCATCTGTATTTATACTTATGATAAGTACTGTACGTAATATGAATAAGGTAAAGGTAAAGAGAGTAGTTATATAGACCAATAAACTCGTACGATGATGGAGCAAATATACCTACAATTAATGCAATGCGGATATATTTTGAATTCCAAAATAAAGGCATACAGGTACGGGACTAGTGCACCAATTTTATTCACACAGCTCGTACAAATAAATCAGGTCTAATTTTTCTATGGAGTTAATCAACAAATGATTGGAGCAGTCTAAAAGTGAACAATGTACCATTTCAATTTGCTGTTTTTAGTCTCCATTGTTTGACTCTATTATGTGCTACCTAATTTGAGTTAGTTTCATCAAGTTTAATTGTTTTGTTACAAAGCAGAAAACCGTAATTAAAAATATTAATCAAGCAATTGTTTCATTCATATGAATCATTCTCATAGTAAAAGGTGTTTAATATAAAAATGACTAACAAGTATATGAGAAATGACATATCAGTTTGCAACAGGAAGAAAAAATGATGTAATTTCGCTTGAGTTCTCTCCCTGCTATATCCCGGACAATAGTTCTCCCTCTGATTCCTTCGTTCGTTTTGGAGAATGAAATGAGTTCCATTTTTCCCAACATTTCTATAGAATTGATCAATTGAAAATGGTGAGTAGTCGTTTCCTTCCTGCATCTGAGATTTACTATGCAGTTTGATTTTCATCATAAAGCTTTGTCTGTAGTATTCCATGAGAATTGTTTGGTTTATACGGTCGGCATGACCTTCCTCTGACACTTCACGATGTGAATGGGGGAATTGAGAATTTACAGATGATACTACTTGGACGCATCTCGCATCGTATGTGATGTTGATGACGTGTGTGTTCTGTGAATGTGATGTACTGTATTATCATATAGACAGACACTACACTGGTAGTGCCTATAGTAAAAATGTGTTTGAAAGCTCTTTGGAATACAAATAGGAGTTCGTTTTCTTCGAAGAGAGATAATCAATGAATACTACCTTGGTTTTATCTGGAATAAAAATAAGAATCGAAAAGTAAAATAGTTGTAATCAAGGGGAAAGACTGTTGAAATTTCAGGAACTGGCAAGGATTCGTAGAAAACTGAACGTTTATATTTTAAACGAGAAAGAAGGAAGCAAATATATATAAAATCCTTTCGATATCTTCAGTTTTATTATTACGTTGATAGTCTTGGTAGAAGAATCACTATGAGTAAATGGTGTGATTCGGAAATGAAGAATTTTAAGCCATGAAACTGCGGCGAAATGTGGAATAACACTTTAGATTGGACGATTCAGAGTAGAGTTACTTTGATGTGCAGCGATGCTGAAACCATTACCATTGTCATCATTGCATAATGCACAAACCTAAACGTATTAAGACCAGAAAGACAATATGCATTCTTCCTTCTGACACTTCGGTAGTCATTATATACCACAAAAATCTCAGAAATGAAGAAAAAGGCTGTAACAGTTTTCTTTCTCCTTGTGTCGAGTGATAACAAATATTCAACTTTTGATTCTTGGCTCGGATGATATCCACAAGCCCTTAAGATATTTTTAAAAGTGTGTCAGGACATGACTGCAGTGAAGAGAAAAAGTACGTCAACCTGAACATGCTCGCGTGAACTATCGATTCCCAGGATAATGCCAATGACACTGGAAATGCTTCATATGAACTCAAAACAACTAATGTTTCTAGGTATACTACAAATTATCTTTATAAATAGTATACTATATAGGCATATTTGCTACTGCAAGTTTTTGCTGTTGCAGTTTTTGCCTCGAGATTACTATTCCGTATGAAATACCCCTGAAAGTAATTCAAGCAGTATTTATTTTTAAAACTAGGTCACTAATACACTGCCAAGCTCAAGTTATTAAAAATTGTTTTGAAGCAAATGAAGCTTTAAACACTTAATGAGCTATATAATTAAGCGATGCGTATGAGTTATTTAACATTGTAGAAAACATCGAATATTTATAATTCTAGGTTTTCAGAGTAAAGTGCTCTTTCACATTCTAGTTGTTGTATTGGTGTGGGTCTTAAAAACTACATATAAATGATACACTTATGAATGCAAAAGGAAAGGTTATTGAATAAGAATATAGGACGTAAGGAAAGATGAGAGGTAATTTGAGGAAAATGAACTGTATCAGCAGACTGTACTAATTAATTAACTTACTCTTCATATAAAAGCTTATTTTAAGCAATCACTAGCATTCACGACTTTCCAAAGGATTTCGGGGCAGAGTAAGAAATGGTAGAACTAGTTGAAACCTTATTTATTTGTTTTATACTTCGCAGTTATCACTGTCAGCATTTCTCTATATAGTAAAGAAGTATAAAATATAAGTTTTGAAACATTGATTAATCAAATACAACAAAACTTCGGCAAAAGTGTCTACAATTGGAAACAAGCGTGATGCAACTTAAAATAATCCATTCCATTTGTTGTTCGAAATTAGATATTCATGGTCAAATATCTAAAAGATCTAACAGATGTAACATACTGTGCCTGTGGCTAACTAGAAATGCAGAGAATTTTTCTGGCTGAAAGCTTTTCCACGACTTTATAAAGTTGCTCTGTTTACTTAGAATATACCATTGTATTGTCTGGGTATATATTTCTGAGAGTGACATTCTGGCATACTTGAACATTCTAGCCGATAATACTTTTCCAGTTTCACTATTGTTGGTTATATTATTGCAATGCAATATGTGTAAATATGTGTAATAATAAGTACATTGTTTTATTTACATCCAAAATTGGCCTAGGGTACAAATTCTTCCCACTAACTCGTCATTCGACATAGCTATCGGCAGCTTTTCGTGAGTATACATTTAGACCAATATTAATGTCCCTGTCCATCGCAATAGAAAGTGCTTCAGCAGAATTTCACAAAATTAATTCGGATTGAAAAGACTAATATCGGTCACTAATAAAATAATCTCTACACACAACAGCATACATGTAGTATGTGTAGGAAAGTGTAACAAAGTTACATGACATAGGCATGCATGGGGCCTTTTACATTTGTGTATATGGAAATCGACAGATTTTGGTTTACCTCTTTACCTGTACAAAGTGATCATACTAGCACAAAATCACTAACACCCAAATTTGTTTCACGGAATACTATAATACTATTCCAACATGTTATGTTGGAAATACAAATATGTTGTATTAAGTTTATAATATAGAAAATGTTTAAAAAATGAACTGTTAAACATTTTTGTATATTATGATTTTGGTATTCATTGGCACTACTACTAATAATATGGTCGCTTGCTGCAGCTAAAAAAATGCTATTGGTTTGGATATTCCAAATTCCAATGTGTAAGGCTTCTTCCTTACTTTCTGTACATCTTTAAATCATATAGTAAGTGCACATTTACACTTACTGCGCTATGGAATTATGCAGACAAGTTAGTATTCAAAATTACTATTTGTGTGGCTTAATGGAAGCTTCATAATACTACAGCAAAATGGAGATGATATAAGAGTAATAAATCACGTATACCCAGCCACCTAACTAAAACTTTGGTCGATGAAAGATGCATTTGTAGTTAACAAAAGAATAAAGGGGTGACAGGGGCAAAACGAATAGAATGATGCTAAATTTAATAATTTCAAAACCACAAGAGAGCAAATGAGTTATTCTCATTCTATCTGTACGAATGAATAAGCTGAAGTCGTTCTGCCGGCTTCGGCTGTTAGAAGGCTTTTCGTGCTTTCCTTTCTTTGTGATTGATACTGCAATATTAGATTAGAGTCATGATGAGAATAAAACTATGTATACTAAATACTATACTTAAATGTAATACTCTGACTCTGAATATGAGTATATGCAATTAAAAAATACATACCTATAGGTACTTTGTTTTCACAAGGGTTAGAGTACAGTCGGTATAATGTTAAATTAATTGTCCTATTCTGAAAATGTAATAACATTTCAATTTGTATGGCAAACGTAATACATATAATTAAAGTGTCTTTAGCTGTCGTACTTACATTAACAAAGGAGATAAATAACATTGTGTTTATTTGTTTAAGGCTGCTTATTACCAATATCGTTGTTCCCACATGCAAATCTAGATGGAAATCAAAATGCTCACACATTAGGATGATGATATTTTATTGTGGAGTAAATCAAAGCAATTAATTTTTTGCTCTTCAGTCCTACAGACTGTTGAATAGCATGAATGTTGATAGCACCCCGATTCACAATTTAGCTATAACAATAAAATACAATTGCTAAAAACTATTAACACTTAACTTTAATTTCCCTATTTTATGTACTCTGTTCATTATCATCATATCAGATCTGATCATATCAGAGAGAAAACTGAACTTTTATGTGTACAAGTTACATACTTACTACTGTTGCTGTTATAACGTGAGCTACAACGAGACTGCCTGAGAGAGAATAATAATAAAACTCATCTCATCGCTAGACTTCAGTCAGTTTATGATAAGCCGAGTTTGCCGTTAGCCCAGTTACATATTAGTCGATTTAATACATTACAGTAAGTTGACTTTGCAGGCCTCTTTAAAATGCATGGATGAAGAATTGAAGGCTCATCAATTACTATTACATTAATGCAAATGCATTATAAAAGTTCGTGAAATTTTAGGTAAAAATCTTACAATTGAAGAGGGCCACGGCCACTATATCCGAATAGTTAAAAAAATTGTATTTATTAAGATATTGAAAGAATTGAAACATGAATATGAATCGGACGATCTTGTAGGTTTACATGTTTCAATTCCGTTTTGCTCAAGCACAAGTTAACACTTCGTCACAATCATTATTATTGTTAGCTTGTTCCTTTACTACAATTTATTACTTTTTAATAAAGTTAGTTGTGTTAATAGTAGATGTTCTACCCCCTTAATCCTTAGTCCTTACAGTCACATTCAAGAGATTTTCTGATGAAATTATAGAGTAGTAGGTAATGCACGCTTTTGATGAATGTGTGTTTTTATCCAACCTTGAAATACCTTGTGGCCGTCAGTACGTGCATTACATTGTACTTCAAATCAGTATTCTGGTGATGATTTCATGGACATGAAGTATGTACATAGAGTAGGCATCTGCTGAACTGAAGGTTTTCTTTCACTCTGGCACAAATTATAGTAGTGGCTACTATTTTGATAACGAAAGGAGGACAGAGGAGCTTAAAACACAATCCACTCAAGACTTGTCACGTGCATTCTTTGTAAAGGTCGCCGAGATGTCTTTTCCAAAAGCTTTCCATAATTCATCAGTAAATCCTTAGTGCGAAGAAAGGCTAGAACGAAAAAAGCTTTTTACTATACTGTAATGTCTTGTTGAGTTCTTTAGATTTCCTTTATCATTTTTTGTACCATAATATGAACAAACAAGAATATAATGATGTGCATTCTATTCTTGTATAGTAGGTGTAGCATATAATGCAGGTGCTAGTCAGAAATAATTATTTGTTCTCTCGCTATTTTCATACTTGTATTTCTGAACTTACGTCACTAACGCTGCAAATTTATTTGGCACTGTCTATATATGTAGATTTGCGCCTTGATTAATTTTGTAATCTTAAAAATGTATGCATTGTATTAGATAATTATTGTACATATGCAGGTATTTATTAAATTTCGGTTGTGATCGGATTTGGCGAAAGGACATTCTTACGTTATGTAAAGAGTAATATGTCAGTATTTATATGTATTTTCTTTAAAGTTCTCAACTTATTGTTAAAAAGCATACGAATTAAAATTCTCTTTAATTTACCATTAATCTGATATTCTCGTAAGTAATCATGTATTATTATGCCTAATATCTAAGCCACAGAAAGTGCTTAGATGTACATAATATTTATCTCAGAAATAAGATGTACTGCAACCTTTGTCCCATGATGACGTGGACAGGATGTGCAAGTAGGTGTATTATTCTTAAACTTCATTGCATATTAGTAAATATCTATCTTATAAATATTACATATTATATTCCAATGATATAATGTGTAAAGTATTCACTGGCTATTATCTACGTAAATGAATCGTATTTAATCGGATCTTTTCCGGTTTGAATAAATCAGTACACGTTAAGATATCTACTCATCGGGAGTTTTACTCTTTGCACTGTCTTTTCATTTTCATCTGTTTCATCTGAAGGCACAAAAGGAACTCGGATTCTAATAACCGTGGCAGAGACAGAGGGCGCGGTGCCAACAGAGTAGTTGAGGAAACTATTGTGCATTTTCGTGGAGACACATATGAAAAAGAGACTTACCAATCAGACGAGCGACTGATCATTCGAAATCATGTTGTAAAGAAACGATGTAGGGGGTGACACTAGTGAAAAAGAGAGACTAACTAATGAGACGGGAGACTAATCATTCGAAAGAATGTGGGAAAGAAACGATGTAGGGGGCGACACAAGTGAAAAAGAGACTAATTAGACGAGGGGAGAATGGAGTAGGATGATTTGCGATAGGGAATGAAAACGAACTAGTGTTGATGAATTCGCAAACAGAATGGAATATTCTTGATCAGAGAAGACTCTAAAGGAACTCCGATTCTAATAACCGTGGCAGAGCCGGAGAGCACGGTGCCAACAGAGTAGTCTAGAAAACTATTGTACATCTCGTTGGTGACAAAAGTGAAAAAGAGAGACTAACTAATCAGACGAGAGAATAATCGTTTAAATGAATGTGAGAAAAGAACGATGTAGGAGGTAACACAAGTGAAAAGACAATAAACCGACGATGGGAGGATGGAGGAGGATGATTGACGATTGGGATTGAAAAGGAACCCGTGTTAAGGAATTCGAAAAAAGAATGTATATTTCCTGATCATAGAGGGCTCAAAAGGAACTATGATTCTCATAACCGTCGCAGAGGGCGCGGTAGCGACAGAGTAGTTGAGAAAACTATTGTGCATATCCGTGGTGACACATGTGAAAAAGAGAGACTAAATAATGAGGCGAGGGACTGGTCATTCAAAATATGTGGGAAATAAACGATGTAGGGGGTGATACAAGTGGAAAAGGGAAAATAACTAATGAGATGAAGGACTGATCCTACGAAAGGTGTCGGAAAGAAACGATGTAGGATGTAGTGGGCGACGGTGACACAAGTGAAAAAGAGAGACCAACTATTGAGATAAGGGTCTAATCATTCCAATGAATATGGATAAGAACCGATGTAAGGGTAGACAGAAGTGAAAAAGAGAGGCTAAATAATGAGTTGAACGACAGGTCATTCCAATGAATGTGGGAAAGAAACAATGCAGGGCAGGGGTTACACAAGTGGAAAAGAAAAATTAACTAAAGAGACGATGGACTGATCCTTCGAAAGGTGTGGGAAAGAAACGATTTAGGGGGTGACGGTGACACAATTGAAAAGAGAGACCAACTAATGAGACGAGGGTCTAATCATTCCAATGAATGTGGGAAAGAACCGATGTAGGGGTTGACACAAGTGGAAAAGAAAGACTAAATAATGAGAAGTGAAACTGGTCATTCGAAAGATGTGGGAAAGAAACGATGTAGTGGGTGAAGTGACTCAAGTGGAAAAAGAGAGACCCACTATTGAGACGAGCGTCTAATCATTCCAATGAATGTGGTAAAGAAATGATGTAGGGGGTGACACAAATGAAAAAGAGCCTAACTAATCAGACGAGGGGAAGATGGAAGAGGATGATTGGTGATTGGGAATGAAAAGGAACCAGTGTTAAGGAATTTGGAAAAAGAATGGGTTATTCCTGATCAGAGAAGGCACAAAAGGAACTGTTATTCTAATAATCGTGGCAGAGACGTAGGGTTCTGTGGCGACAGATTTGTTGAGTAAACTATTGCGCATATCGATGGTGAAACAAGTGAAAGAGAGAGACTACCAATGAAATAA
>JABASD010001354.1:0-42078 GCA_019776165.1 Pogonognathellus flavescens | reverse complement strand
TTTTATTTCGAGTGTAAGTAACAAAGCCATTAAACATCATAGACACTTAACAACATCAGTAAACTGTTTTTCAGTTACTACACCGAGAGACTACTGTTTGTAGTTACTCTACTCCTATTCAAGCCAGGTCTTATCCATTAGTTCAGTTTTTCATTAAATAACAAAATAATTTTATGGGCAACCGCCCAACGATGAATAATTACTAATGACACGGCAATGTCTGATGAAAAATTTGACACGAATAAATTTTATTTGAAAATGGACTTGGAAATATAAAAAAATTTAATATTCACGTTTACATATTTATATTACCTATAAACCTATATATATATATATCACTTCCAGTAGCCATTTTTTGGCTACCTATGATTTTCTAATGAAAGTTTTACTGTGCATGTGTCATTGTCGTTATATGAAATGAATGCGGAAGCATTCATACATTCCAATTACTTTTTTATTATGACTTTACCCTACTTTACTTTACCGTACTTTACCAAGGGCGTATCTAAAAATCTGTAATGGTGAGGGGCTTTGAGTCGTCTGGGAGGGGTCAAATGCCAAAAATTGACTAAATTTGCGACTATGGGCTGCAAATTTTACGAAACATCCCCCCTTTTTATGGAATCTGAGGGGTAACTTCAAGCCCATACGTAGATACGCCATTGTACTCTTCATTTAACAATTTGAATGGCTAAATAACTTAACTTAGCTTAACTGGGAAATTGTAAATAAAGCTGTAATTATCAGCTAGATATACGTGTTGTTATTCAACGGTCAACTTGAAACTGTAGAACTATAGTGTAGTAATTAATAACAATATCTACTTCCGTTTTAAAAATACGAAATGGTTTCTGGCGTTATTGGAAGTGTGACAAAACTTGTGATCGCCGCAGGCTTTTTAATGACAGTTATTGTGGTATTCCAATATAATTATTTTTATCCTACGACAAACTGTATCAGAAACGACATTGCAATCAGTGAATCACGAATTATCAATGATGACGAATGGATTTTTGATAAAAATCTGGCTCAAAACGATTCAAGGTTACTGCAATTTACTTTTGCAAACTTTTTGGCTCCGCCGTCTCCCTTAAAGTACAACTTACTTTCACCTTCAGGAGACCCTGCAGCAAAAGAAAAGCAGCACTTGTACGCAATGAAACTTCTAAAAGGAATGGTAACCAAATTATTTCCTGAAGTGTAAAATAGAAATTGGAAATCAAAAGCTTAACAAACTCAAACATTTTCCAGTTATTTTCTTGTGCAGTATCTTAAAAATACGTGTTGTTTTTGCTTTTAATTCATAATGGGGAATAATTATTCATAAAGGCAATAAATTGTTTTCTAAAACAATATTTCAAGTATATAATGTTCTGATTCTATTCTAGTAGGTACAAAGAATTAAAAATTTATTATTAATGTATACCAACTTTAGAAGAACGGATTTTTCATCGAGTGTGGTGCTAACAACGGAGAATTTTTGTCCAGTACTTTAGTATTGGAAAGGGATCATGGGT
This sequence comes from Pogonognathellus flavescens, assembly GCA_019776165.1. Taxonomy (NCBI): domain Eukaryota; kingdom Metazoa; phylum Arthropoda; class Collembola; order Entomobryomorpha; family Tomoceridae; genus Pogonognathellus; species Pogonognathellus flavescens. The sequence goes on along the minus strand of JABASD010001354.1, from coordinate 40,561 downwards.
GGACCGGACTACTGATAGAACCGGATCCAGCAAATTATGCTATTTTAAAGTCCAAACAAAGAAAAGCGTGGAGCAGTAATACCTGCTTATCTGTTGTACCCTATCCACAAAAGGTAATACTTCAGAAAAATTTGGCCGAAAACATAATATTGTGTAATAATTACCAATCAAGTTGAATTCGGTAATTAGCAGGCACGAGGGATCTGTTTGGACACAAATGGCTATTTGTGGTCTTAAGCCACAATTATGTTTTTCATGTTTAATATATATTTAAGTTGTAGTTTTTGTCAATGTAGGTTAGTTTCGTGTTTTCGAATCATACAGTCTGGAGTGGTCTAAGTAGCCATCAAATTGAATCTAAGTATGTGGTTCCCCTCACTGACAAAACTGCGAAGTTAGTAAATGCCACTTGTTTACCTTTCTTTACTTTGCTATCTGCCCTCAAAGTCACAACGGTCGACTTCTTTGCTTTGGACGTGGAAGGAAGTGAACTCAAAGTCCTCAGAACTATTCCCTTCGACTCTGTTTTCATCAGGGTAAAATTTTCTATTTTCTGAATACAAAATAATTTGTTCTACTCAACTTAAGTAACGTATATATATTGTCAATTTGATTATGCCATGTTCATGTCAAACTTTGTTTCTTGAGTTACATTTGTCAATTTGATTACATGATGATTTACATTAGAAATTTGTACACAATACTAGCAAAAGTGTAGAATGACGAGGGTAAATGTTTGCGTTTGAAGTCTAGAAGCAAGAAATAACTTTAATACCTATTTACATTAAGAGAAATTACAATATGTTATGTTTAAATGATCTGCCAATAATCTTTTTACATGGTTTCTAGGTATTTACAATAGAATACCCACACATTCCTGAAGGTTCAAATGCATTAAAAAGGTTTATGACATCTAAGGGCTACACTTACGTGAGGAGTATGGAAGGAAGTGCTCCAGATTATATGTTTGTTCATAATAGCTTAAAAGACAACATTCATCTTGCCTTACAATAAAATCATGAAGTATCAGCCGTATAATAAAATAAGAAAAGAAGTAAATATGGGTTTTTTCATACATACATGAGACATGTACTGCCTGCTGCCACTGACATTAAAGTGAGTAAATTATATTTTGTACCATTTAAACAATACTAATAGTAAATATATTTTCCAATTACAATCGTCAGTGCAGTTATTTCAGTTCGAATTTTGCACAATTCTTGTTCACAAAAGGTGATTATGGGATAAGGCATACGTTAAGCATAATAAAATAAAATAAAGAAATTAAGGTAAAATTTTCGGCTGAAGGTCGCAAATGTCGTTTTTTTTTATCTCTACAAAATCTTAGATACGCCTTTGTTAGTAAATATTTTGTGTTTTTCGCATGTCGCTTCATTTTGAGAGTTCATTATACTCAGAGTAGCCATAGTATACTGTAGTAAAAACTATACGGTAATACAATCGTTTCAATTGACCCCAAAATCTGAATTTGTAATGGTGAAGTGGAACTGTGGAACAATTGAAAAACGTTTGATTTGTATTTGGGATAAAAAATTCATGGAATTAGGATACAACTTTTCTGTTCAACGTGCACCGTTCAAACTGAGAGTAAAACCAACAACCATAACTCAGTCAATAATCATGACCCAGAAAATTGTCGATTGAATGGAATTTATTAATTTCAGTATAACTATGTTTCATTTAGTTAAATTTCATATAAAGTCTTTAAAGATGGTAAATAAAAGTACATTAAAATTTTGACTTTTCGTAAATGTTGCTTCAATCTTATTTATTGCTATTACATAACAAGAACATCCAATAAACACTTTTTATAAGTAAACATATTCCATTTTCTAATTTACATTTTGAGTTGTACATACGTGATTATTTGATTTTGAACATTAATATTATTGATTAACTGATAAAATATAACGATCCATGTTTTCTTCATTCATTTTACTGTTTCACTTAGGCTCCTCATTTTTTGTAATCCAGAATCCAATTTTATCGGTAATTAGATTTTTTGATGTAATGTTCACTTGCAGGTCATACTGACCATTTCTCCATCATATCCATTCCTCTCAACAGGAACCAGTTGAGCCGCTCGTTGCTAAAAATTAAATAATATTTCAGTTTACGTTTTTCATTCATTTCAGTTTAAAATTTTTTGAGTGAGAATGAAAGAATAATATCATTGTAACCTGTTTCGATAAAAAGTATTGAATAAGGATATGAAAATAAGGTTGTGGAAGAAAAGTGTCTTAATTAAGCTAGACTTATAAATTTATTGCGCAATGTAAGGCGAGTTCAAAAGGACTAGAATGTCAAAAGGATATTTCTTAAAAGTGTCAAAACAGAGTAAGTTTTCAAGGGGAATTTTCGAAGAACAACATTATAATACACAAAAGTTGATCAAAATAATTTAATAGCTATTATCTAAACCTAATGTAAATCATTTCAAAAAAATAATTACCGCATCTCTTTCTTTAATCAGATCATAGACAATTGGGTTAAACGGTTTCTTTGCAATGTAGCGGCCAAATCCTCTTTGAACTTTTAGTTCACCCTCTCCAAGGCAAATCATTCCCTTGCAAATCACATACTCCGCCACACCATGGCAGGTCATCCCCTGTAATAGTACAAACGTCATTGGTATACACACTTTACACCCACTGACAAATAATTACAAATACAACAAAAAAGAAAATCTCCAGCATGTTTTAGCTAATAATTCTGAATTTCGTACCTCGAAGATATTATTATCAGTTGCATGATGATGAGTTTTGGCAGAAATTGTGCGAGTCTTTTCCCCATCCCATATTACAATGTCAGCATCCGAGCCAACAGCAATTACTCCCTTAAATTAAATAAATTAAATAAGTCAATGCATGTAAAACATTATTAAATAAAACCGATTAAGAACTCACTGTTTAATTGCATCGGTAGAGGTATCTACAAATATAACGGTAGCCATTTACCTTCTTTGGGTAGACATTAAAAATTTTAGCTGCAGTGGTGCTAGTCACAGAAACGAATCTGCGCGGATCCATTTTTCCTGAATGAACTCCCTTTTCCCAAATCACGGACATTCTGTCTTCCAACCCATTTACTCCATTCGGGATCTTTGTAAAGTCTCCAGCTCCCTGCTTCTTTTGCTCATGTGTGAATGTACAATTATCAGTTCCAGTAAGTTGTAAGTCCCCACTATAAATGAAAACAATATCCGTATAACATTCGATGACTTTTTTAAAATGTGAGTACGATAAATGGGGAAATGGCCGAAAACCGTACCGTGCGAGTAAATCCATTAGGTATCCCGGGGTAGTGGGGTCAGGACGTAAAGGAGGACTCATAATGTGAGCTGCAGCGTGACGCCAACAAGTGTTCCAGTAATTTGTTCCATCGGTTCCAAGTCCAGCTGCAATCGGTTCTCCATACACAACAACTCCTTGCCGGCGTTTTCCAACAATTACATCTGCAGCACTTTTACTCATCACATGGACGATATACAAAGGGCATCCTACCTGGTTAGCCAACATACACGCCCTGTTTGTGGCCTCGGCTTCCACTTCTTCAGGACGGGATAGCTCATGACCTTCCGGTCCGTTCACTCCAGCTCCCAAAACCTTTTTGCAGTTCTGTCCAACATATTTCATAAATATTAGTTAAATAATTACTAAAACTCAACTCAATTCCTCCTAACTATGCATTAGTTATTATACCGACATTTGTTTATTCGCAGTATTTTTTCATGTGTTGACATATTATCTGACATGATTTGTTTTTGTGATAATTGTGTGCTCTGTGGACATTTGGTCTGAGAAAGCTTTGAATAAAAATTTATCTACCTAATATAATTTCATGGGTTGACACATTTCCTGGGTTGAAATTCTGCAACCGAACTCAATTTGGTCCCCCAATTATCTCAACCCAACCCAATACCCCATGAGATAACTCATTCTCCAACCCGAACCCAACACAATCACGATTGGGTTGGAATTTTGTTTGGGCTAATGAAAATGCTCTACTAACGACCTCAATTCAATTACTAAAGGTAGATTCACTTATAATATTATTATTATACTCACTGTTAAGACAGCAAAATCGGCAAAACGTTATCGAAAGAAATTCTTTTCAGCAATTAATTACAGCTGCGTCAGGAAAATAAGCCATACACCAAATATTGTATTAGTGAAGTATCCCTATCTGCTTTTATACATATTATACTGTACACTAATCTAATGTACCTAATGCATGTACTTACTATTATACTTTATCTATTTACTTACTACACTTTATACATTTACTTATTATTCATCTATGTACTTTATCTGTTCACTTTTATATACTTTATCCTTTTAATTCTTTACTTATGTGTACTTTGAATTTTACTTATAGATTTACATTTACACTCTACACTACACAACATAAACTAGTAAGTATGGAATGTTTACACATCATGTAAATATTTATAATAATTATTTTGTGCTTACGTCTGCAATAACGTCTCCATTTTCAGCATGGACTTGACAAATGGCTCCTAGATATTTGCAATGCTCAAAAACAGCAAGTAAGTTTTCATCTTGGAGCATGAAAGAATCTTTGTAGGCCATAAATATTTTAAAAGAGTTGACTCCATGTTCTTTCACCAACACCTCCATGTCAGACTTCACCTAAATAGGTGGGTAATGCACAGAAAATTTCATCAGTAAATGTGTGAAGTGAAAAATATTAAAACAGGAATTAATTTCGAACCTTTTCTGACCACCATGTAATGGCAACATGAAAGGTGTAATCGCAACAAACTTTTTCGTCAGCCCACCCGCGCCATTTATGATATGCCTCTAATGGAGATTCCCCGTTCGCAGGAATCACAAAATCCACTATTTCAGAATTTAATTATTAGTTAATGATTAGAAGTTAATCTATAATTTGTTTGTCGTTTAAAACTTTTGTTACAAACTTTACTAACTGATCATAGTTGTCCCTCCAGCAAGCCCAGCTCTGGTACCGATGTAATAATCATCAACACTAACCATCCCCATGAAAGGTAATTGAAGATGAGTGTGAGTGTCAATTCCACCTGGTCATATAATTTGTATATGTTTACATTTAAGCAAGAACTTATCTAGAAATTTGTAATGCGGAGGCGCCCGGGGGAGCTCCGAGGTAAAAAATTACTAAATTTTTGTGTGTAATGTTACCAAAAACAATATTTACCTGGCATAACATATTTTCCAGCTGCATTAATTGTTCGTGTTCCTTCTGGAATGGATAAATTACTTCCAACTTCCCTGTAATAATAATCATATGATAATCATCTCCAAAAAATAATTTCGATCAACTTATAGTTAATTAATTAGTCGGTTGTGTGATGAAAATGAATAATATTTCTCACTTTATTAGTCCATTTTCAATGAGAATGTCCCCGTCAAGAATGTCATCTTCGTTGACTATTTTCCCCCCTTTTATAAGCAGCCTATCGGAACTCTGAAATATTCAATTAATTGCCAATACATATAATAGCCGCATGGGTACGTTATAAATATTTTAGTGTAATATGTGCTTGTAATTTTTTCAGTAACCACATTTCTTTTCTTCTCGAAAATAAAAAATAGAATTTTGAATGGAATACAAATGAATCTACTAACCATTGTAGAAATTATTTACTGTAAATATCCTGTGTAAAGAATATTCCGACACTGAATTTACCAAATCTGGAATGAGACTAAACGAACAATCTTCAACACCGAGTTCCTCTCTGAAGGCTACACGTGTATAAGCTTAAGTTGAGAAATATAAGGAATATTCTAACAACAACGAGTGTGTTCAGTGGATGATCTCCAAATATACTTAGGTATATTTTCTTGAGTCATAAGATTACTAACCTATACAAACATAGCTATAAGATATTGGAATGCTGTTTCTCAATCCTGGAGTCATTCAGGGAAATAGTACCCAACACTAAAGTCATTATGTATCTCTATATAAACTTAAACCTCAACGTAACCTCTAAATCCATCTAACTTGTACTTATTTATGTTATCTCGTATCTCTCAGTCAGGGTTCGGTCCAACGGCTCCAACGTGTTATAGAGCTGGTTTTCCGTAAGAAGGTGCAGGTGGGCTTACGTCCCAATTATAAATCAAATCCACACCCCCCAGTTTAAATGAAATGACATTTTTTGAAAGCTGACACGTCATCCCAACATAAAAATAAAATATTACATGTTGGTGGAAAAATCATTCATTCCGTTATCCTACATGTGTAAGACAAGAATTACCTTTTTTATGAACATATGCAAGTATATGTGCATACAACATGAATAACCACAGTAAGTGTATACATCATTACATGGAACATTATTTCAAGCTGGAAAAAGTCGTCGTAGTCGGAACCCTGACACTAAGAAAAGATAATAACAACAATCCTCGTAAGTTCAGGGTCAGTAGTAGTATAACGTCTCGGTTTCTTCGTCTTTTTGTGGAGCTGTTCGTGAATATACGTGAGAAAGCCAATAATATATAGGTAATTAATTTTATTCACATAATAACCATACATACTATGTAAAAGGTTTATGTATAATGTGTTTAGATATTTATGTACTTTATTCTTGGTTGAAGGTACGGTAAATGCCATATAATGATACATCAATACATCATACATCCATTGCGTACATAATCCACGATTACCACCATACATACACCCATCCATGAATACATACACTTATATTATACACGCCTATACTTTTATATTCATTATAAATAACTGATAATATTATTATATTATATCATGTGTGTATATAGGGTCAGTAATTACTTCTCCCTTTTGCATTAGTAGTAGTAGTAAGTAGTAATTATATTTATTGATTGTTTCATATCTGTACAATCATATCACTTCACACAATGCAATTTCTCCTTTTGCATTATATTATTACCTCTTCCCGATTCTCCTTGAATGGTTTAGTAGTAAGTATTATTAAACTCTTTAATAAATATCTAAATGATATCTAATAAGTAAATGAATGTCGACCTAAATAACAGAAAAGACAGGGAACGAAAATTCATGGGTCTATTTTAGAAAAACCATAAAACACTCGTGATTTTTTTAAGTAAGTGGGTTTTGTACAAGTACAATCAATATATAACCATTTCTAGACTTAGGGACAAAAATCATTTGGATTTTTAATCTACATACCTAATTTTATCAAAGAAACTCAATACACCCCACTACAATAGCAATAAACCCTCAACCCAGTGGGTTTCTTTTCCTGAAAACAGAGAGATCTAATGGAGAGTAGGTGTGCGGAAAAACTGGTCCATCTACGACGCACTTATTACAAGCCTCTTCCTTAAACTTTATTAAGCTGTGAAGGACGTTGAGACACGTGAAGACAATCAGAAGAAACAACAACTGTTGGCTGAGTTGGCTCTCTTATCTCTTGTATGTATATAATTTATATAAAATGCAATAATATTTTGCAACAGCAGTGCTGGACCTATTGACAGAAAATCATTTCAAATTAAAAACAATAGCAACGTCAAAGCACTCGCATCGTAGTATATTTCTTTGTTTCAACAATTAATTGGAAGGAAAATGAATTTAATCGCAAAATGTATTATTTGCAAGTTGAAACACCATTTCATGTTTATATTCATTTTCTTTATCATTCTGATTATTATATTGTACCGTACACAACTTCATTTTATTACAAACCAAAGGATGAAACAATTTTGTTTTTGCTCTGATAAATTAGATTTTGTTGAATATTCAAAAATAAACAAAAGTTTGAATAAAAGCGCAACTATAAGGTCAGTGGAATAAAAATTGTGAAGTGCGTTATTTAAACATTAACATTAGGAAGGTAAGTCTGTCATCTGTGTAGAGAAAACTGGCAAAAATGCATGTGAGACTGCGCAAGTTTTGCAGGCATTATTAATATTCATGTAGCAGAACATGAAAATATCCCATACTATCCCATCCCATACCATATTATCACATACTATAGTTTAAAAGCGTAAGTGTATAATGACGCGGTAATACAAATTGCAGTTTGCAGTGATTGCAATGAAAATGCGTTCATGTAATGAACGGGTTACCGCTAGTACTTATTATATGTTCGCATAATATAAATCTTCTCTTGGAGATTCAATAGTTGAGTAAATAAATAAGTAAATAATGATTGTTGAGCATTGGAAAGCCTTGCCGCAAATCTGATATTTTCATAGCACAAGTGGAGTTTTTCTATAATAATGCCAAAAATAATTACACATCATGACGGCTTAGCATGGCTATTTACAATCCACAGAAAGACGTTTAAATTATAATTCAATTACCTCAGAATGAGAAACAACATTTTACACTTTGACTTGATAACTTCATTCTAACTTATTTCAAATCAGTGTAACAGAAGTCATATTATGTTCGTGCAATTGGCAAAGTTTTTAAGGCATCTGACTATAATGAAATGGGTCAGAAGTCTTTAGGAAACGAACGGTTGTATTGCGCATGCAGAGTTATAAACCTTCAGGGACCTCCTTTTTTCAAGCTTTTGTTCAAAAGTGGAATATGTACATAATTTACCCAATTTCAAACTGTGTAGAAAGATTGCATGGAATATTTTCATAACCACACACAGTCATTCCAAACAATCATTTGTAAAAAAAATCTGTCGAGTGCTTCCAACGAAAATGCGGTGATGTAGGAAGTATGAACCAAACTCAACAAAAGTAAATCGCTTTCATTTACAATTGACATAGCATATTTACATATAACATTTTTCTATAGTGTTTCTTTACTTTTATCAAGTGTCAAGTAGGCACCTACTTGACACTTGTCATTATTATGTCAAACTGTAGAATACTTTTTGAAATCAACTAAGCTTCTCATTGACACAATTCTTCCTTCCTCTAAAACGTGAGAATTGAATTATTGATTGATTAGTTATCCCTTTAGTTAAACTGTGTTGACACAATCATCAAATGGAAAATAATAATAAGTAAATCGACCATTTGTAAGTATTTACCCCCAAATAGAAATCCTGGGTACGCCCTTGTTTAGGAATGTGGACTTTATAACGTTTTTATATGTAGACATCCCTATATGATGTATGACAAAACTTCAACTATTTATAAAATTAAATAAGGTCATTTCTTTTTAAATCATTGCATTTTGTTCACTTTTAAAACTTTTTTAACACTGAATAGTTCACAGTACTTTTGCGCATTCTGCTATTCATTCTTTGATGTTTAGGATTGATATTTCTGCACTTGTTGAAAAGCAAATGTAGCGTGATTTAACAATACATTACTTCAATTTTTTGTGTCACACACTCTTACACTCAAATAACAATAACACTGAAAAGATTCAATAAAAATTATCAAGGTATACATACATTTCACAAATGATTAGCTGGACAAACGCTCTGCCTTTCAATAGTGAGTAATGTTATACCAATGCAATAATCTCCTTTTCTTCATTCTCTTAATATAATTGTGCTCCTTTAGAATAAAAGCGGATGTACCGACTGTAACGTACAGAACCTAATTCTCCTACTCTAGCAACTACCCAGTAGCTATACATCTGGCAGAATTATCCTTTTGCTAAATATTAATTATGGAAGTAGATTATCTGCAAGGTTCAATTACCTTGGGGAAAATCTACCTTCTGTATATAGATACATAAGTAGGTATACAAATTATATATATATATATAAATATATATACATATATATATTAGACGGATTGACAGTCTAGTCAGTCGAGTCCATCCTTCCGATAAATAGTCGCAACATTACCATTTGCCATAATACCTCGTGACGGTAATATTCACTTTCATGACAATATAAATGCTGTGCATAAATATTTTCACATAGTAGTATATTTCTTGGTTTTAAAAAATTCGTTGGAAGGAGAATGAATTTAATCGCAAAATGTATTATTTGCGTGTTGAAACACCATTTCATGTTAATATTCATTTTCTTTATCATTCTGATTATTATATTGTACCGCACACAACTTCATTTTATTACAAACGAAAGAATGGAACAATTTTGTTTTTGCTCTGATAAATTCGATTTTGCTGAATATTCAAAAGTAAACCAAAGTTTGAATAAAAGCGTAACTATAAGGTCAGTGGAATAAAAATGGTGTGAGTGCGTTATACTTATTATATGTTTGCATAATATAGATCTTCTCTTGGTGAATTTTTTACACCGATTTTTTAATATTAAAATCAAGGTAACTGGGACTGGGACAACGAATGAAATTAAATCAATACAGGATGAGAAACTAACAAACAAAAGCCAATTTTTTCAATTTTTAAGTCTCAACCGTTGAATATTAATCTAAACCGATTGACATTCCGACTCGTAATATTGGTATGCCAAAATTTTGAAATTGAAAAAAAATGATTTTTTGAAATTTTGATAAACAGTTTACTGAATTCCCTGTCTTTTGCATTCACTCCATGCCCCACCTGTCCTATTTCCCTTGAAGAATAATATACATGACATTCGGAACTATTTAATTGTAATTTTTTATTAACAATTATCAGGAATCTAAATATTTATGAATTTTATTTTAGAAAATGGTTAAATCTGCCTTGTTGCACATCAGTAGACTATGGAGAACAATTAAAGGTCGCGAAGCGTGGTATGCAAACGAGAAGAAGAGGTAAAATGAAGTCCCAAAAGATTCTAGAGATTATATCTGCAATTATTCAAGAACAACTAAAAGTTTTACAAACAGCAAAAAATTGTATTGAGCCGAACATTTTATGTGGCAGTCACCTTGGTAGGTAAATGACATGAATAAACCAATTCAAGCAATAAAGCGCTATATACTAAAAAATGAATATTGTTGGAGAGTAAGAGATCATTTTATTTTATTTTTAAATGCATTTTAATTTTTAGGTTGCGGATTTGGCTGTCAAATTCATGACAAAATTGGATGCATTGTTATCTCGTATACCTTGGGACTCCCAGTAATTATTGACGAAACTGATTGGAGTTACATGAAACCTTGGAATGATGTGTTTCTTCCATTTGGGTCTAACTGCAAACCAGGAAATAATACATTTGTTGTTAAATTCGATTCAGATATAAGCGTACGTAAGTCAAAAATACATTTCCATTGAATTGAATGTTAATTGGGAAGCGTAAATTTGTGTTTTGAGTAATTTCAGTCGGGGAAATATTTAGGCTATATGCAGGGAAACTTAGGAATCATCAAGAATCAAAATTTCGTTAAAAAATCACAGAATTAGTTTATTGGTTAAATAAATGGGAAATATTTTTTAATTTTTGTGAAGCAGAACCACCACTCAATGGAGTCCCGATTGGCAAAGATAAATTTTATCCTTTGGAATATGGACTTATCGCTTTTAAAGAATTTGCTGACCTGGTAGAACTAAATCATCCATTTCCTTTCATCTGGTGGTTTGGACAATTTGTCAAGTTCGGTCTCAAGCTTAACCATAACATGACAATTATACTGGCGAAAACGAAAAAGGAACTGCAATTCCGTCATCCAATTGTCGGGTATATACGCAATACAATTTTTAAGCTCATTAATTAATATCGTAAGTTAAGATATATTTATATCCTAATGGTTTGCATGTGTCTCATTTCTATCAGTTACATTGTGAAAATCGGTTTGTGACATTCATTTACAAATGATTTCATAACAGTAGCATAACTAATAGGAAATATTAATTTAGCAAATACATTTTTTCCAGGATTCATGTACGACGAACAGACAAAATCGTCGAGGACATAAATTCTGCACATCATATATCATTATACATGAAGAAGGTGGAAGAAATATTTGAAACTAAATTAAATATATCCGAAAACAAAAATGTGTTCGTGGCGTCGGATGATGCAACAGTTCTGAATGAAACAAAACTATTGTAAGCAAATTCTGGGTTATCAATTTTTAGCCTGCACACGTTTTAAATTATTGAATTTTAAAATTTTGTAAAATGTTAAACTGTGATACACGTATATACGTGATACCATTTATATGTATATCCCATTTATATGCCACATAACCTTTGTTCAAAATTGTTTACTGTATTTAGTTATATATACGAATTTATTTATGCCAGAGTCCGGCATGCAGTAGATATGGATCAGATCGTGGCTAATTTTATATGAATTTCTGCAATCGAATCGAAAGTGCTGTGAAAGCCAGTTTCGAATTTCAGCGAAACGGATTTTTTTTTGTCACAGCGATACGATCCTACGCAATGCGAACTCTGGTAACAAAAGAGCTTTTTGGACCCTTATAGGTATCCTAAGTCGAAAAATTGGAACATTATCGGATTTTCAAATAGGCAGACATACAGCAATCTAGGATTAAGAATAGGGGCGTTGGACGAAATAGTGTTGGACTTATTCCTACTTTCAGAGTGTGATTTCATTGTCTGTGGATTCTCTTCAAATGTAATGTACAATAATTATTGTAGTCATTGCAATCTATTCTAATAGTAGAAGATTTTAAAATATGGCATCAGTAGTTCAACGTATTATTGATTCTGCAGATTTGCCGACTTTTGCTAGCAATGATGAATTATCAACATTTCGATGGGATGGAACGATTTGACGGGACGTTGGATGGAAAATATATTGGCGTTTTTGGAGGATATTTCAAATTTCCGCCTGTCGTATTTAAATTGGACTGAATAAAAAAAAAGATTTTAATAATCTGTTAATTTAAACCTCGTTATCACAAAAAATGCGATTGAGACTTTGAGTGTTTATAATAAAGAAACTTGTTTACGTGTTAACACTTACTTTCATATTATAATTGACTTCAAATTTTTAAAAAGTACACAGTACACCTTGGCAGCAGCGGTGTATTATCTAACAATAAGCCTATATAATATGGAAATACGTTTCTTTCGGACTCTTATTAGCTGATTGCCAGTAAAACGATGCATTTAAAAAATGCTGAAATACAAAAGAAGTATCACGCGACATTATTTAACGCTCGACGAAACTGAATACAAAGTGGAAGTTTTCTAAACATTTAAAACACGGATTTATGTGCTCCGGTTAGGAATTAAAGGCACGGGAATATCTGTATAGAGTTCCAAAATAAAGGGAACATTGTGACAGTATCAAATGGTGGGTCGAGCGGACATCAGTCGACAAACAAAGGAAATGTGTCAATATATGAGCTTAATGCAAAATTTTATAAATACTTCCGTGCCACTCGAGCATTATTGCTTTTTCAGAACAATACATCTTCTTTTTGTGGGAGTACATGTCCGCCAGTTACGTTTTTTAGTAAAGGAATAATACATGGAAAAGTTTGTTTAATTAAAAAAGTATAAATCGCATATAACTGTAAACACCGGAAGGATGTTTTTTACCAAAAAAGAAATCAACTTAATGAATAGGATTGGCTGAACACTCAACAGCATCATATTCTAAATATAACTTGATGATTGTTTCATATTACAGTTATTTCTTGATAGAATCTTACTCTTACTGGAAACTGTGGAAACTCAAAATAAGTTTTTGAAATAATTAATACAAACCCATATTTATTAATATTACTAAAGAGAGTTCTAGTGCTGACCTATTTAACACCATTAGTAATTACACCTTAATAAAAAACAGCACCAAGGCAAACTTTTAACTGCTCTAAGGCTGGGGTAGCTTCTTTTTGTGTATTTCATGTTGGTAGTTTTACATAAGTTCTTGCTCATGTTCGTGTTCATGTTGGACACAAAATTGAATGTTCTATTTGTATTTGTAAATTATTTAAGCCTGACTTGTCAAATGTATGCCGAATCGATAATTTAATATCAATAGCCTATAGATATTACATTCTCCTGTGTGGTTCTTTACTACACGTTATATCTAAGATTGTACATGGAAGCTTATTACGTATTATGTTCTAAATGACAACAACTATGTACAATAATAATACAATGATACTTCATAACTTCATATATTTGTGAGTTTTCTCATTATCAAGTTTCCGACTCACTCGTAGTTACCAACGTCTCTTAGCAAAATAAACGAAGCCACATAATGAATTTCGGTTTGTAGAATGAAAGAAAACTATGTTGTATACATTTGATCAAATACATGGCAAAGACTATACCTAACCAAGCATACAAATTTGTGGCAATAATAATAGTTAAGAAATAATGAGAGCAGTTGTGGAAAAAAATATTTTTCGCTGGAATAAATCTCCATGGATTATTCGTTGTGTCTTTGCTGGTGTTTTAATCGTGATACTTTATAATTGGACTAAAGGTTTCCAACTCCAAAAGCATTATCCGTTCTGCCCGTCCTACAGTGTCCCTCCCGTTTCTTATTCAGATAATTTGAAGGATAATGGAATCAGGTATGTATGCATTTCACATCTCATAATGACATGCCTTGACTTTATATATTATATTATAAATCTAATTCTAATTGTATGATTAACACATACTTTTAAACTAATTAATTATTACTACCGAATTTCATCAATCAACCGTATTGGTACATTAGCCAAATTTCTACATATTATAAATGTATATTTCATTCTCTTTCTTAGAAACTTATAACTTCAAAATATAAATTTCATTATGTTCAATTCAATGAAATTATCATAACATATTTGGTTCATTCATTCCTATTTTACCATTTCGATATTATAACTTTAGGAATGCATGAATAAATTTCAGACAAGTGATTAATCCGCCAACTGAGATACCAAGAAGATATTTACACGTGTTTAAGGCAATCCAGGAAAGCATTCGAACGAAGGAGAAAAACAGACCTTCAAAGAACAAAGTTCTGGAAATTGTGTCCGGAATTGTTCAAGAACAACTTAGCATATTACAAACTCCTGAAGACTGCAACGGTGCAAACATTCTATGCGGTCATCATAAAGGTACTTTTTGTTAGAATTGCCAAGAATTGAGTTTCGGCCATTTGCTTCTACGCCACAGCTTAAAATAATAATTCAATTGTGTTTGCAATCTTCCGATATTTCTTAGGCGAAGTACGAAAGTCCAACAATTTCAAATAAATATTAACTTCATTCATTCAATATTTATTTTCTTACCTGTCTGATTATCGTGATGTTTTTAATTTTTGCATAAAAATGCAGTTTGCAAATAATTGAGGCATTGCAAAATCATAATTCTTCATTGCAAAATGCATTTATAAAATAATTACATGGGTGTATTTTATTTGCAGCCTGTGGTCTTGGATGTCAAATTCATCACAGGGTGGCATGTGTTGCGGCTTCTTACGCGTTAGGAATGCCACTGATACACGATGAAAAACATTGGAGCTACGCCAACAAGTGGAATGACATTTTTCTTCCTTTGGGTTCTGATTGTCCACCTGGAAATGAGACTTATCGTTTAGAATGGAAAGAAAACGCAACTATGAGTAAATCTTTTTATTTCTTTAGCATGAATTCAATGCGAGATACCTGCGTCGTAAAAACAATAGGCGCAATTAGCACGAAAATCGATGGGCGCAATTAGCGCCAAAAGCGATAGGCGCAAATCTGATTTAGTCATATTTAAATACCTTTTTTTCTTAAGAAAATTCAAAAACTGGTAGCCTGGTATTTTCTGTTCCTTAGAATTGTAGTTCTTACGAAAATAATAATATGCTATATACTATGTACATAATAAAATGTATTTTTCATCATACAACTATAACAGAGAAATTAGATGAAAGTTGTGACACGATCGAATTCCCTTTGAAAAACGGATTTGTTGCCTTTGGCGAGCTTGCTGATCTTGTGGAATCAAGCCACACGTTTCCTTTTATGTGGTGGTTTGGACAATTTATGAAATTCGGTGTCCGACTTAATGAACAACAGCAAGACATGTTGAGAAAAGCTAAAAAGGAGTTGAAGTTTGTACATCCAATTGTTGGGTAAATGAATACTCTTGATTCTTACAAATTAGTCATGGGAATCAATATTATATTAAAAACTAAATATATATTATATGCGTCTCATTATATTATCCCCTAACTGTTGTTTAAATCTTTACCAGAATTCATGTGCGTCGAACCGACAATAGTCATTTGGAAAGTGAAAAAACGATTCAACCTATTTCATTCTACATGAAGAAAGCAAAATATCTTTATACACATATATTCAAAAAAGCAACAACAAAAAATGTGTTTGTCTCTTCAGACGACGCTAACATTCTTGACGAAACAAGAAAAATGTACTCATCTCTTAATCTGGTTTAATTTAGTGGACGTATTTTTTAGATTAGCTTTCATTTCAATGACATGCAACTTTTTTACAAACGACGAATGCTTTATTTTGCCACTGGTAATTATTGCAAATGAAAAATGCAAGTAAAACTGAAAATGCATTTTTAAATCAATAATATTTTTCATGTATACTTTTTTCCTTTTAAATGATAATACGTAATTACATACACAAGTACAGTTAATTATCTTATCAAA
The DNA here is from genome assembly GCA_019776165.1 of Pogonognathellus flavescens. Taxonomy (NCBI): domain Eukaryota; kingdom Metazoa; phylum Arthropoda; class Collembola; order Entomobryomorpha; family Tomoceridae; genus Pogonognathellus; species Pogonognathellus flavescens. The sequence goes on along the minus strand of JABASD010001354.1, from coordinate 24,114 downwards.
TGAAAAAAAATGATATACTAGTGTTGCTGTGGATATAAATTGTTAATGTATATGTTTAAATGTTCATCTTAATCTAAGTTGTTATTCCTGAAAAGTAGTATGTATAAGAAGAATTGAAAAAGTATCAGTAGAAGGAAGTTGTATAAATCGTCATCTCTGTAAAAGTCCTGGAATTCCTGGACAAGTTGATTGTTGTATGAAATAAATGTTATGAAAAACTACTGAGAGTGTGCTGTACTTCAATTATACGCAACTAGACTGCCAATTACTTTTAGGAACGCGTCCAAAACACTTCTTATTTATTACACTTTAATTCATTTTAGTTTAGTTTAGTTTAGTTATTAAATTTGTATATTTTTTATTACTCGTCAAGGGGTTTCGAGTTTTTCCCAGAAATGGAGTTTTAACTGGATTTTTTTTCGGTTGCAGATTCCTAAAATCTGAAAATTGGAATATCATTGGATTCAAAAATAGGACAACATATCGTGATACGATTTCCAGACGAGGAGCTTTGAAAGAAACAGTCACAGATCTGTTCGTACTTTCTGAATGTGATTTCGTCGTTTGTGGATTTTCGTCTAATGTAAATCATACAATTCAACTTAAATCAAAATATTTTAACGCTTTTAAAATAAAAACAACTTTATAGTTATTATACGATTTTTTAATTTGGCTTTCATATTATTTCATTTTGTTAACAGATCTGTCGACTAATATTGGGAATGCTAAATTACAAACACTTTGATGGCATGAACCGTTTAGACGGTTCTTTGGACGGAAATTATGTAGCAAAGTTCAGTAGAAGAATTCCTACGAGTGTTGTTAAAGTTTGTGAATAGCTAATTCCCTATTGGCGAATTCAAAAATGTCGATTAGGTACTAAATCCTAAACTAAAGTCATATTAATAATTGGTGGTAGTAATTCAATTTACTTGATTTCGATAAATAAATGCTTTCAATATTGCACTTAATTTCAAAGTGCATTTAATGATACTTTTAACAAACATGATTTTTTCCGTCTCGTAGCTGTATTTTAAAAAATGTGTTTGTACCAATCATAATTTTGTTTTAAAATTCAGAATTACTTTTTTAGATTTTAAACTATCACTTTGGCGTATGTAAAACCTTACTACAAGGTAAATGAGCTTTTACAGCAAATATTAAGTAAGAAACTAATACTATACATAAAGCAATACAAAATGAGCCAATTGTAGGGAGAAGGATGCATTTAAAGCACCTACAATTAAGTAATTGAATTTTGTTTACACAACTTGAAAAGCATCACATCAAAATTTGAAAGCAATTAATAAGTTAATCGAGTAGTTAACAACAGTATACATGAACGTGCTGAAAGTATTCCTTTTGAAATAAAAATACCTCCCAATTTCGAGTTTTATTGTTCTGTAAGAACGCATGCGCCTCCGGGTCCATGGATTGCGACCAGCGTGCGCACTCCATTTGAGTTTGAACTGAATGGAGTTATCATTTGAATAGGCAGCAGGTCTAACAGTCATAAATTCAACAACTGTCATCATTATTGCATTCAAAGGCATATATAAATAAAATGGCATTCCCAGCTGCTTCTGTAAACGTATTGCTCCATAAACGGAAGTTATATGAATTATCTGTATCGCCATCAAAAGAGTAGGTGCTACAATCCTTACCATGTCATTTCCTATACAACTGATTAAATACATTCTGGGATAGAATTTTACAGCGAATAACAAAGATCTTAACTGATTTTCTATGGTGTCCGTCCTTCCACAATTCGGCAAGCTTAGTTTGGTGATTGTGTTGAACGAATCCATATACATAATTCCAAATATAAAATTTGGAAGAATGGAAAACACGCAAAATAACCCAATGTATAGAATAAAAATTGAGCAAAACAAAATAACCCATAAATTCTTTTGAATGGATGGACATAGTAAATCTAAAATTGGTGTGAAAGGATGCTCCTCCATCGTGGCCATCACAAACGGTGCAAGCAGACCTCCACTAAATCCTACTGGAATCATCGTAATGGTTGCAAATCCGATAATGTCAAAACTTCTTGTTCTTTCTCTTAGAGCGGTAAAAAACACCCCTGAAAGTAAGCATACATTTAGTGGCAGTATTTTTAATGTTTAATATAATAAAAAACACGTCAAAATATGTTGTTTACCACTTATTATGTTTGTATAGTCTAATTTAGTGAGATACATTTTATTTTCATTTATTATGCCTTTGTGGAGGTCAACTCAATATTGAAATACCATTTATTCAAATTAAATGGTAAATAATAATACTCGTGTAGACAACGGCGTACCAAGGATTTCTATTTGGTGGGGGCACACAATTAATTTTAATTTGTTTAGCAAATTTAGGTGAAAATAAGCCAAAAATACACTAAATTTGCGCTTGGCGCGAAAAGTTTGGCGATTTTTTAGCCTTTTTTGCCTTTTTTCCGGAATTTCGGTGGGGGAGCAAGTGCCCCCAGTGTCCCTCTCTCGGTACGTCCTTGCCTGTAGGTAATATGAATCATTGTGAACGCTTTTCCCTGATTGATTTGACTTTTTGTAGAAAAATATTGCATTACATTTAATAACATGATTTACCTTTTTTATCAATAACTTTCCCCAAAAAAGGCATTTCAATGATTAATAAATGGTTATGCGAAGGAAACAAAAAAATGGTAAAATTGTACGACAAATCAATAAATAAAATGGTGCACTCAGTACAACCCGTTGTATGATAATGAAATGACTAAAACTATTCAACTTACGGGAGTAAAGTTTGTCAAAATGCAGATACACATTGAAGATGTAAAGTGTGTCTTGGAAAGATATGAGTGAGCAAGCATTGCAAACTAAAGCAATCAAAGTAAACAAAGACAATACAATTCCCACCAATGTAAAAATGAATCCATAAGATAAAGTTCGATGTAGGATTTGCACAAGAAAAACTGTAAGAGCGTAAATAATTACGAACACCAAAACAATGTTCCCGAAGTACCACAACCGAATTCTCACTTTATTTCTCACCAGTTCTATTTTGTTAGCTCTTCTATCAAATGTAAAAGGCCCGAAGTAAAATTTATCACACAGAGAATAAATTTTATACAAAGCTAACCTTGTTAAATATGTACTCATTTTAGTGATCAACTATTAATTGTGTAGTTTATTATTGCAATGCCTTTTACTAGTACATAATTTGCATTTGCAGTCAAGGTAATTTCAAATCAAAAATGTATTTTGCTGTAAAACTTTGTGTGGTACGACGATGATAAATTAGTAAAATAATGTGATCTTATTTTGCACAGGAGCAATAATGAAATGAAATATAAGAGACTCTTGAATATTTATGGACTGATTATTGGTAACGACTGGCAAGACTTGGAGTAGAAAGTCTATAAACATTAGATTTTCTCGATGTGACAGCTGAAAAACAGTTTACTGAGGTTATTTAGAGTCCCAGACACTTTGTAACTATGTTGATTTGCACTCGAAAATAAATTTCATTTCATTTCATCTGTACTAAACTAAAATACCTAAGTGGGTATTATTTAAACTCGATTTTTGAAACATTTACAAGCTGGAGACCTTTGTGTGTTCCTTCCTAGACATTTTCGCAGTTGACTGCAAAACTCGACTATGGGCTGGCTAAAAATATTATGTTAAATTGATTAAGAAAAATAAAAAGTAGAGCAGTAATATCAGTTTTTTGTTTATAAACGTATTAAATAAATTATATATCATGTATAAATTATAATTGGAAGAATACATAACTGCTACCTACATTATTATTATACAAATATCTATTCAATTTTGGTTTTGCAAAGTTTGAACGGATAATTTTTATTTGTTTCATTTTGGAGTGTTCCGAAATATTGTTATCATATGTAATGTTCAAGTTTGATTTGTGGTTATAAAATGGGAAATCATATATATTTAATAACAAATAGAAATGCATCTATTTAACCAACCCTATAATTTATACATTATACACAGAATTATATTCCTACAACCCTCAAATACCCTCAAATGTCGTGATTGTATCTGAAAAATATTTCTAATCATAGAATTATTAGAATAATACCTTATAAATTATTTCTTATGCACGTGTATTTTGTAAAAGTACCTAGGTAAAATTTTAGTCCGTAGCAATTTACCACAGTTTGATTGCAAATGGAAATAAATAAATAATTGATTCATCGGAGCTACCGTTGAACTCAAAATTGCCTTATGACTGCGTTATTTATGTGATATTTATTGTGCTGCAGAATTTGTAATTATAGTAGACCGAAATGGGATACGATTAGACGAATAGGACTCTGAGAAACTAAATCTACAATACTGAATGCTGCAGTTATTGTATAAAATACTGAAATCTCCAAAACAACAGGTCATGTCTTTTGATTTAAGTCCGTCACTTAACCTACCAAGAACTCAGAAAATCCTATCTCATGTCGGTTTACTAATACTCAATCACATTATAAAAGTTACTGGTGGCAGAGTTTCAGAATTACCGGCATTAGTTCATCGTAATTATGATTAATGGACCAGTATTATATAAACATAGTAATTGCAAGCATGATAAGGCCATAATTATATACCGCTACCGAATTGTACCAAACCGAATTGTTATAAGTACCAAACCAATAACAAACCAAATGACGATTTAACGTGCACATAGGTTTTCACTTAACATATTATAACAGTTAGTTACAAGCTCTCCTCATAAATACTTCATTGGTGGTGTGATAAGGAAAGTCATGGAACTAAACCAAAGCGTTTCTAGGAATTTGTAACGGTGGCTCCATTCGTCTGGGGGGAGGCTCAAAACCCAAAAATTCTAAAAGAAAATGGTTACCCGAAACCAAATCATCCCGGTATGGTTTTTTAATTTTGAACAAAACCTGGTACCGTTTAAGTCTGGTTCATCCACGAATGGCCCTGGTTCCTTTTTTATGTGAGGGTTTTACCAAGCGCGGTAGAAATTGCCATAAAACGAGTATTTTGTGTACAAAATTGCACATGTTTACCGAATTCAGCAAAAATCCCTAATTTAATGGATTTTGCTTAAAATGTTGGTTTGGTTCCGGTTTGGGCATCATTTATACGGTTCCAGTGTTCGCGGTATTTGGTTCCTGGAAATTTTAAAGACGGCTGGTTTGGGTTGATGTGGTCCCGTTTGGTTGGGTTCCTGAAAATCTCGAAAATTTTCACCTCTACTACCCATGTGTTTGTTTGTTCGACCAAAGAAACTATTATACATTATAGATTTGCCAACGATATACATTTCTCGCAAAAATGAGATACCTGCGGCCATCAAAACGAATGATGTATGAAAAGCTTTTAAATGATGAAGGTTTGCTAATTCTTCATAGTTGTAAACGCTGTACGTCAGTCTCAAAAGCTGGACGTCAGTAGACATTTGCCAACAAATGACAGTAGAGCTTAAATAATTATACTCCCCCAGCTTCGCTAACCCGACATTCATATCATATAATAATGTATTTAAAAAATTCATATACCTAGTGAAGCGATTTTTGCAACATTTTGTACTATTCAGTCTAATTTTAACTCTGACTGCATGTGTGTGTGTTTTGATATTTGTGTATGTTATGTGTTTCTACTCAATGCAATGCAGTGGTAGGTAATAAAAATGTAAATATTTGTGTCTGTGCAAGAATTTGAATCTATGCAAAGCACCAGCAATCGTAAACAATGTGTCATCAAAGTCATAATATCAATCACCGCTTAAATGTATAGCATATTCTCACTACACATGCACATGTCTGTTTGTCTGGTCTAGTAGGTCAGTATGACAGAACCAGTCTTAACAATCATTCAATAGAAGAACATGCATCTATTAGCTACCTTTCACTTATACATTCCCTATTTTTCACTGTTTGCTTAAGATTGTTATTCAGAGTTTCAATATTTACACGATCTTTTTCCAAGGGCAGTAAATCGAAAATAATAATGTGTTTCACAAAATCCGAGTCTGCGTCCAGTCGCCATTTTTACATGAATTTTCATGAAGCATTTAATTATTGTTCTGTCCGTCGCTGGTGGAAATACCTCGGGATCCTGGGATCCAGGATACCGGGAAATTTTCGGAGAAGCTGAAAATTTGCTTGTTAAAACACGGTCAAAAAAATTGGGGGTAAAATTTGCGAAAAACATAGTTTGCAAATTGCCATTGGTTTTTGTGACTAATAAATCGGAAAATGGTTTAGATTCACCGGGAAATTTTTCTGAGATACCGGGAAGAAAAAGTTTTTCCAGCAGCGCTGTCCGTATTACGCAACCAAAGTTAAGTAACTTACTCATGAAAGTGTGAAAAGTTGGATGCTCCGCTCTTTCGGTTAATAATATTCATTCTAACTCATCAGTTTTCCTACTTCATGAAATATTTCGGTTCAAAACCTAATATTAAGTTTAACAACATTATGTATAGTAAATTTTTGTAACATGTTTCGCCATTTAACGAATGACGTAAGTACGCTATGACTGATTGTGAGTACAATATTATGCAATACCAAATGCTGAAAAATATCAAGTTGAAGGTTAAGGAGAGAGAGGTTATACAATGTAGAACTATTACACAAAAGAATAAGTGCTCCTTTTGAACCATTTCTGGCTGTACTTCACTTTCGTAATTATTTACTTTAGAATTGTGTTGGACAAACGATTTACAAAAGACGCTTGGTTATATTTACACTTACCAGCTTACCACTTAAATTACAGAAAGCATAAATACCTATTGCCCTATAAGTATAAGTATTCGACGTACATATATAATTATTATATTAATACTATTAGGTATATAGTATACAGCTCTAATATTTTGACGGTAATAATTTTTATGGTTCTTGTTACAATTTTCAAGAAAAAGCCAAATAAGTTGCCGTAAAAAAAATCTAGCAAAAACGCAACATGTGTGTAAATCTGTGTAATATAACTTTATTGCTAAGAAAGAGAAAGTGATTGTAGTAGCAGTGACAGTTGGTGAGTTTGAGTTTGACTAGACTAGAGAAGTGCAGATTTTGGTGTAAAAGGGTTTGAGTTGGCGGATGGAACGGAGGAGTAAGAAGAAATGAAGGGAACGGATGTTTTGCGGTCGGAGTGTATGACGTGATCGTTGAGACAACACTCACTGCTCCGGCTGGCCTTTCTCATCCACATGGAGTTTCTTCTTGTTGAGATATTATTCCGCATATCCGTATCGAACATCTGAGAAAATTTCTCCGTCCAGTTGGCTATCACCAATCTGAAAGCTTCCCGATATTTCTGATTTATCCATGCATAAATAAACGGGTTGTACGCTGCAAATATTATACAAACATTTATGTGAGTGAACCAGTATATAAATATTAAGCCTTCTATTAGACTCAGCTTTTACTCTTTTAATAAAGAACAGATTGATTGTGGTGGTGCACATTTTGTGTTCTTATATTTATAAATGTACAGAGACGATTCTTACTTGTATGAGACATGGCTATCCAGTGACAGGCGAAAAAGACGTACTTGATATTGAGGCTTGCTTTATTCTCGACTCCGGATGTATGCATATAAACTGTGAATATATTCAAAGGTAGCCAGGCAATCGTGTAGCCAATCACCACCGCAAATGTAACAATTACTGCCTGCATTTCCAAAAACAAAGAACAAAGTAAAATAGTTTTAGCAATACACACAGGCAAGATTTATATGCTAATTAATTTTATATGTACATATCTAAAATAAATAAATATTCGGCATTTTTTGTGTTTTCTACAAAAAGAGACAGCATCGTGTGGATATAAATTTCCTAAAAGAATTACGGGTTCAAATTTAAATTAAAGCATTTTTTGAGGAAAATTTCCTTTGGGTCTCTACGCGCTCCTGTGATGGAAAAATGTTTATATAAATTTGCATACATGGACGAAGCTTTTTCATATCGGTCGCTCTGGCAGGAGCCTGAAAGTTTTTTTCATGCGGGAAAACAATTACTGAGAAAAGTACGCTACTTAAACATTTAATTGTATTTTCCAGTGAAAGCTCGTGAAAGCAATAAAATGGATTTGTGCTATAAAATTACCTTTCCATAGGGTCTGCTTCGTATTACTTGCTGGTCACTGAGTTGGACGACATTTTGGCATTTTCCCCACACTGTAATAGCAATCCTCGTGTATGTAAATATTAGAACAAGAAGGGGAAACACATATTGCAACACGAGCAACCCAAACGAGTAAATTATGTTGTACATATTCGGACTGTCTTCTTCCGTCGCTGGCCAACCGAACTATTCACACAAGTATTACAAATATAGGTAGATTTAGATATAATCCAAACATAAATCGACAAGCGTATTCCATAAAACATTTTATGGCCATTTCGTAGTCACATAATGGTGTAATTTGTGTAAAGCAATAAATACCTAAACAATAATGCAATTTAACATTTATTGTTATTAATTTCCAAAAACTAATTCTTTATTATACCTCATCACAAAGCAGTGTGGAAGATTCATTATGTAGTGGTTGTAAATCGGTGACGATAGCAATTGGTAAGGCAGTAATAAAGGCCAGTGTCCAAATGCAGCCGATGATAATCAACGCGTGCTTCTTTCTAAGCCGTGGTCTCAGTGGATGAATAATTGCCTGTTGAAATCACATATTAGTACTTACTCGATAATGCAAACATCACTTCTTAATAAAATCAACGATTTCTTCTACTGTCATATTTCTTAGTACAGTACCCGACTTATAATTGAAAAATTATTGTGCAGTAATTTAAGTAGGTATTTATTGGAGTACCCGAAGTTTATTCAAATACCAATCGTTTATTCGAGCACCCGATATTTATTCAAATACCCGGCGTTTAGTCGAGTACCTGATGTTCAAGGACGTACCGAGAGAAGGGGCACTTGCCTCTCCCCCCAATTCCGGGGAAAAGGCAAAAAATGTCACAAAAATAGCAAAAAATAGCCAAAATTTTCGCGATACGCGCAAATTTAGTGTATTTTTGGGTTATTTTACAATAAATTTTCTCGCATTTTTCGCGCTACGCGCTAATATGAGACTCTTTTACACTAAATTTATTGTATTCCCCCGCAATAGAAATCCTGGGTACGCCCTTGCGATGTTTATTCAAATACCCGGGATTTATCTAACAAGGACATGGAGAAGGGAGCAAATAACCGATTTGCAAACGGAAGGTATTTTTGAACTCGTCAGACTCAATAAGATTCAGAAAGTGCCAGAAACTTTGTCCAATGGGGCAAACAAGTGACCCCAATCTGACCTTGAAGTTGGCACGTCACAGTGGCAGTTTATGTGTAAAGGGTTGCGTTCTGTGATCCTAATAATATTATGTGTGTACGTGTTACCTGCACGTAAGTACGAAGTACCCACACGTACGAAGTACCTGCGCACTGCATAGCGCACTGCAGTGCATAGCAGATACATACAACAGTGCACAGCAGATACATACCACAGTGCACAGAATGTACAGTTTACACTGCAAGTGCAGTGCGTAGGTACTTCGTACGTGTGGGTACTTCGTACGTGCAGGTAACACGTACACACATAACATTATTAGGATCACAGAACGCAACCCTTTACACATAGACTGCCACTGTGACGTGCCAACTTCAAGGTCAGATTGGGGTCACTTTTTTGCCCCATTGGACAAAGTTTCTGGCACTTTCTGAATATTATTGGTCTGACGAGTTCAAAAATACCTTCCGTTTGCAAATCGGTTATTTGCTCCCTTCTCCATGTCCTTGTAAGTACTCAGCGCTTATTAACTTGAAATGTGTGAAGAAAATATTTTGATTATTGGATATAAATAGAACAAAAAGTTTTTACCACATATCTTTCTATTGCCAAAGCTGCAAGGGTGAATGACGAGACGAGAACGCAAATTGCATTAGCTGGAGATACTAAATGACAGAGAAGATGTCCAAAGGGCCAATAATTGAGGAGGATGCTGATGTATGTAAATGGAACACACAACAAACTCATTAGAAGATCTCCACACGCCAGATTTGCCAGCAGGAACGACGTTGATGTTCTCATTCGTGGCAAAGTCCCAACCACATACACCACAAGAAAATTACCCACCACCGCCATCACAAGAACCAAATTGTACAAAATGTGAATTATAATCACCACCCACAGTGGAAATGTCTCCTCTGTTTCTGGCATGTTAAAGTTCCTTGTAGTTGTGTTGTTCATAGTTGTCAAAAATATTCAATATTACGACGATATACTATTGACAAAGATAAAGAGTCACACTGTCGTTTTCCCTTGAATTATAATTATAATGAAAGGACTTTAGTCCATTTCACCTTCAAGAGATGTTTTCGTTGAGTAATATTAAAAATAAATTATCATTAAGCACTGGTAGTAATATAACTGAAATCCATGTCACTTAATATGAATTTGCAATGATATCAAGCATAATATCATCTCAGACGAACTTTTTATTGGCTGATGCACTCTGAGTAGTTACAGCTGGCTTCCACAGTTTATTTCATTTTTCTGTATGAGAATTTTGAGAATTAAAAAGGAATTGTGCTCACAATATTTTTCATTTACGTAGATATCGGTTTGGTATGTGTTAAAAAATAAAAAAGACGTAAAAGTATAATATAAGTAGCTAATTAACGCCTCTTTTTCTTTTTCAAGAAGCCGTAATTACTGTCATCACAATGTAGAATGAATTCAGGTTCTGACGTCAAGAAAATTCTTTCAAATAAATAAAATCTGAAAGCAGCGAAACTCGGACAAAATGAAAAATATGTTCTTGTCTTTTTAGGGGATAATTTGGAGGATCAATTACTCGTTATCAATTTCTTGAGAACATTGCTCTAAAAACTTTAATTGTGTATGAAGTGCGAAAAGTTAATAATTAAAGTTCAAAAGATTGAAAGTCTATACCTTTATTTAATTTTTCTTTGAATTGACTGTTCTGCTTTCTAAAACTTTTTCTGCTTCAATCGCCAGCATTTTTATTGCTTAACTGTAGGTACAGCTTTTATTTTTCCACTTAACGTTTGTTAATTACGAGTATTAATTTTATTGTCTTAGGAAGGGCACTTTAATTGTAACACGATCACTTCAGTACCGTTGGACGCTTCCTGAAGCTAAATATTGACAGTGAAAAACTAAAATTGCACATAAGCAACGATTGTAGTCGAAAGTATTATTACAATATCACCGATTTCATAAGATTGAGTGAAATGGTAAAGCTGCTCCTTTGTGTGCTTATGGTAGACCACTAAATCTTAGCTGTGATCTTTCCTAGGCAGACACTTGTAATAAACAGAAGAACAAAAATAGTTTTCCCCACTCAGCTCATCCATCCATTCCTCCTCCAAAACTTTCCGTTCATCGTATCTCTCACTTTTTCCCCGGATAAATCATTAAAGAAGAATAGTATATACATCGGAATATGGTAAAACGTACCATTGCCCATTACCATTCCCAAGTAGTAATTCACGAATACAGGTTAGGCAGTTAGGTATTTTCGTATTTCCAATATTTATTTGTGTTGTGAATTTCATGCTGCGTTGCTTACAGTTTGTGGCAAATTTAGCAAACATTGCACAAGTAAATGTTCAAGGGAATGGCAACTTTTAAGCAAAGAAGTCATAATAATTTATATTAAGTTAAAATAAAGTGTTGTGATGAATCCGATGATGTACCAGAAGCAACAGAGACGATAGCCAAACGCGAAACTTCTTTTCGGTAGGGGATTTTTTTCTCACACTTGCTTGCCGTAAAAACCTGAAGACTCTTACTGCACTCTTACAAATACAGTTTCAAATTGTTGTTGATATTGATAATAGTCCTGAGAACTGAAAGACAAATGCACTTGAGGAATTCAGATGTATCGTTGTTAAACCGAGAATTAAGTGTTCCATAAAAAAACTTGGAGTAGAAACAATATTTACGATATTTCATTTCCTTGGAACGAGCAGTAGTTTACACTAAACTCCAGAAAAGCTGTAGCACTCTACCACTGTGTATTGTACCTACTTAGTTTGTGAGTATAATCACAAGGCAGCAGGAGAATTGCAAAAAAGATAGACATAGACAGTTTAATATTCACCTTTACCTTATAATAACCTTGACTAAACCGACAGTAAACAAAAAATGATGCTTTTATTCTGGTCTTGTACTCATCGTAAAGGTTCGACTACATCGCAGTAAAATTTAAATCTAATAACAAGATAACGCAAGCCTTATTAAACTCATCCAATAAATTTGCGGATTATTTTAATGTAATTATGATGTTAATGGTTATCCACGTTCTATAAGGCAAAACTAATTGCGTTTTGATTCATCTGCATCACAGTATTAGGTATATTAAGTCATATCTGTCAATCTGTCCAGATATTAAGTATTGCAATAATGGAGTGATATTCAAATATCATGATAAAATTCCAACTTTAATTGCTAGTACTGTTTGTCAATTAGATATGCGTGTACACGGTGGAGTATTTATTGTCGCCATACAGTTCTCTTTAATATCTTCTTCTGTAAAGTTATACCTTACCCAAATCGAAAGATCACTGTAAATAGTGATGCCTTCATACCGGCCAGGTATAAACTCATGAACTGTATTATATAAATGTGTAGAAGAATATATTTATCAATTTATCTGAAAGAAGCATTTAGCATAGCATCATTATTTTGTTGCAAGATACCTATGCAGGTTTTTTATTTTTGCAATTATGTACGCATCAATATTATGATCGATGAAAAGACAACAACCCAGAATGCGCCTTGTAAAAAGTTGATGAACATTGTATTTATATAATGTATATAATAGGTATTACGAATATTTATTAGTCGATTAACGCTTCCTACTTCCTTCGATTGATTTCTGAGTACCTGGGTAGGTTATTTCAGTTACAACTTGTAAATGCATACCAATATAATTATTTTATGTTTATCTCTATACCAATAACAATTCATGATATGTTGACCGAGATCAAGCCTGAAGAAGTTTTTCAATGCCACATCTTTCATTTTCGTTTTTAACCAGCTCAATTCTTTCTTAGTTATTATGGGCTTCTTCGGATGCGACTACCTTAATTGCCTTCTTGATTGAAGGAACCTTGAACTCCTTTCTTGACTAAAGAAAAGGTCGCTGTGATCTGGTCTCTTTACTGCACACTAGGAATCGACCTTTTGAATTGCAAAATGAATTTGACAAGAGAGATAATGTTCCCAAATGAAACAACTAGAAAAAATACAAAAAAGGAGTCTTGCAATTATTTACGGTAAATACGTGTCCTTCAACAACTATGAAGATGTACTATCTACCAACAACCTAAAATCCATCAAGGATCGATTCTCCTCATCACTCATCAATTTCGGATGTATCAACACTCAATAATGGACGGTATAGGTACTTCTTACCACCTATCTCCTCGAGTAATTTCAATTACAACCTAAGAAAAAAACCTAGTCTCTTCATGAGTATCCCAGTAAAAAAGAAAAGATATGAACGGTCATGCATTCCATCTCTAGTGTGTCACCTCAATTCTTTATTCACCAAAGACGATAAAATGCGAAACACAATCTGTAACATTTTACAAAATCCTAATTTTAAGTTTTAGTTATACAGTGAGTACAATATTCATTATTAGTGTTTAGTTGTTTAAGTTTCCTAGCAATTAACTCCGTCATGGAACTCCAAATTCTCTTCTATTTCTATGTTGCAATATACTAGCAGTAGTTAAGTGGCTGTAAAGTTTTCTTAAAAGCTCTTGTGTAATTACATGAAATGATTCGATTTATGTCTTTAATAAAACCCAATTGAATTGAATTGAATTGAATATGTCGATATAAATTCGCCCTGTACGGGAACATACATTATATGGTGTTTAGTGTATGTTTCTCAAAATTAGGTCTCCACGCTTCTAAACATCTTCCGACGCCTATGACAACAGCGATTGAAATAGATACAAATACTGTTGGGATATTGTAACTAACACGGAAAGTATTAATAAATGGCATTCCTGGAATAGCTAAATGTGAATAATTATAGTGTTTTTCTTCTAGTGGACAATTTATGTGTAATTGATTTAAAAAAACATTATTTTTCCCCCTATCTTTTGGAGACCGCGGGGTCCTTAAAAGCGCGGGGCCCTAGGCGGCTGCCTTACCTACCTGTCCCTAAAACCGGCTATGAATAATCATCGTGAACACCGTAAACAATCAATTTGACCTATTTAATAAGCATTTAAATTTTGACAACGTATTTCTTTCGTTTTTCTCCTATGCAATTCCTATTCACTTTATAATGAACAATAACACATTCATTGGAGTTTTCTTCTAAACATCCAAACGCCCTGCTGTTGGAGTGATTGATGAATAATTGCATTTACTTGTAGTCGTACATATTATTTTCTTCGAATTTGATTGATTTTGTGTTTGCACGTCACTTGAATAATTTTTTATACAAAAGTCTGTACATTTGCAATAAAAAATTTGCATAAACATTCCGTTAGAGCTGAGAAAATATATTTCCAAGAAATAGTTTTTCATAGCCGAAAATATTTTAAGACAATTTATACATTTACTCGTTTGTTTTTGATTCAAAATTCAAAATGCAGTTCCTCATTTTTAAACTTTTGATACTAATTGGTATTGCGCTTCATTTGGCGGTCATTACCAATTCGACAAATATCAGACAATTTTCTGAAAATCTAATTAACAAATGCTTGGTTCGATTGGTCGGAAACCTTGAGTCATCGTCGCACTCGTTGGATTTATTTCATGATTATCTGAATATATTTAGCCCAGTGAACACCTTTGTGATTGATGATTCGAAAGCAAATTCTAATCGGTATTCAAAAATGATTTTGGATGCAGCAAATGCCGCACATCACTATAAAAACCACTCTTACAGTGCAATAAATCAGCATTCACGATTCTCTGAATGCTTTCTGCAAGTATACGTATCAAGTGACGAACACTCATTTATCTCGCATTTGTCGTCATTGGTATTTTTTAACGAAAATCCACACTACATTTTATTTGCTAATTCCAAGGGAAACTTACAGGGAAAAAACTTTTACAATAAATTAACAAAAATAGATGTGACCAGTATATTTTTCATTGCTAATATTGACGAAGAAATAAATATGGCATTTTTAGGGTGTGGATCCCACAAATCTGTCTCTTGTTTACATAATCTACCAGTTACTTTCACCCTAAAAAGTCTACCAAAATTTTGGCAAATGATTCACCGAAACAATTACGGAGCTCGAGTTCGCACTTTGTACGGATTGTTTTCAGTTTATACGCCAGCAGCAGTAATAGATCAAACAATTAAACTTTGGTCCGAAATATGTGAAGCTGGTAAAATGGGGTTAAAATTGAATATTCAGAATGAAATCGACTGTATCCAAATTGAATTGATGCGGGCATTAAATTATTCAGCCCTTCATAAAGATGCAGCCTTCTACATTAATGATTTGTTGATGGGAGTTGTTGCAAGCGCAGATGCTAATGCGAGATGCTTTTCAAAAACTTACAAGTACATGAAATACGAATGGCTGGGCTATGCTGAAGAATTTTTCCCTTACAGATTTGTCGTAATAATTGATAAAAAACAATTGGCAATTTCTTCCCTGGCTAAACCGTTTTCGTTACATATATGGATGCTTTTACTCTGTTCATTTATTTCAACTGCACTTGTTTTAATTATACTTTCAAAAAATCGCTCTTTTGAAATACGCCATATTTTTCAAGTGTACACTATACTTTTGGAGCAAAATGAAACCATGGCGTCGGAAATGGTTCGTAAAACTGAATTTAAAAAAACCATGGTTTACTTAATATGGATTTTGACAGGAATTGTAATTACAAATGGATACAGAGGAGTACTGTATTCGTTTATCACTCAAAATGTTGTCCCCAAAATACCTGAGTCGTATGATGAATTGGTCGATAATACAGATTTTGTGTTGACCACTTCATATGTTCTACGCCGCTCACAAATTTTTGTGTCTTTATTAAAAGAGTATATTATTCCAGAACTAATGAATGGAATAGAAAATAAAAGTAACTACATTCCTCCTTATAAGAAATTAAAAGAAAGTTTGTTATTTGTGTCAGATTACGATAAGCTTGAATGGTGGCCAGAAATGATTTCGTCTGATTACATACGCAGCAGAGAATTAAACATTTCCGTTCCAAGTCACTTTGCTATTTTCGATAACGATCGATTGGTACAAATGTTGGCAACTGTGTATCGCGTGTTTACTGACAAGATGGTTGTGCTAGGAAATATTCAAAATGTGTTTATGGAAAGATACCCTCAGATGGGAAGAAGAAATTATTTCTGGAAGTTATATTCTGCAGGTGTTATATTCTGCAGGTGTTGCCAATCTGTTTTCATCAGGAATTGTGAATAAATGGAGCGCACATAGATACACGTACTTAACTTTGGATTGCGTTAAATTGTTAGCACGGAAAATGAAAAAATTTCCAGTGAATAGTAGTTTTGCATATATGCTGAATAAAAAATCTAATACAAGTTACACCCCATTGGATTTACAAGTTGCCTTAAAAGTTTTCGTTCTGGTTGGTTTCTTGATAGTTTTGACAATTTTCTGTTTTATTATAGAGCTTACTGTGGTGATCTTCAAAAAATTTAGGGCATACAGAAAGACTAGGACCAAAGTTGAGGAAATTAAACAAATATTCCTGAAATGAACTTGTCAATCCATAATTTTGCACTGTTATCTCACAATTTGAATATTTGAAAGTTATAATCACTAATAAGCCATTCAAAACGGATGTAATAAAGTAGCGTAAGAAAAACAATTATAGGTATGCTAAATAACGGTTGTTTACTGTTCATTTGTCAAATTGTATTTGTCAATAGTGGTGTCAATTTTTGTTAACTGTTTTAAAAATTTGAAAATTATTGGACGAATTAGGTTGATTCGTAGTGGAGATATCGGATTAATGGTACACAGACAGACAGACATCACATTCCTATAAAGTAGCTTTCGCTACAAAATATTGGATGTCACCGATTGACTCCATTTTTTGGGTAAATCTTTGTTGTGAACCAGAGATCACGTGTGAGAAATTTGAACCAATTGTGTTCATCCGTTCGAGAGTTACAGCGGTCACAGACGGACGGACAGACGGTTTTACAATTCGTATAAAGTAGCATACGCTACCTAATAAGGAAAAACGCTAATATCTTATTCTACATGATCCTCTTCTCAATTTATTTCCACAGTATCTATTATCTTATCAATCGTGCAGTTTTAAATGTAGTGTTTCGTTTAAAATTTCATTAAAATACAAAAGTCAGATTTGGTCCCTTATAGGTTACACTTTAAATAACATAGAAATAAAATACTAGAATTTATACGCTACTAAAAAAGCAATCAACGCATGCATTTGAAGTGATGAAATATGAAAATAAATCTTTGTCTACGACTCTTCACTTAATCGAAGCTTGCGTCGTAACTGTTAAATATCTTACTCAAATTAGGTTTGTGAATCATAAAGCCTTAACTCATGATCTCTCTGCTACGGCCTTTGATGTAACTAATTTGCTTGGAAGTACTCAACAAAAAGGCCGCAAATCAATTGTTTAGGTTTGCAAGATACGCTATTTTGATTTTTTTTTCGCGCAAAAAAGTTACAGGGAAAACCGTGGCCTCGAGAATTTGTGTGAGACCTAGTGGTACAAATCACAAATTGTAGTTAGATGATTTACCATAGCAAAGTAGGTTTAATTAAATTAGGAGGTATCTATGGTGTCGAATGTTACTATTGTAGGTAATTCAAACGTTTATTTAAGCACATGGAAAAGTCGCATGTAAAAGTTAAAGTGTAAATTACTATTAAATGACCCAGCTACCTAACGTTTAATTATGATTTTTAATCTTAACAACATCAAGTGTTTTTCGATACGTCATAATAAAAATGGAAAAAAATCATTACAATCGAGTTTGCAGAATACAATATATATGTGCTTATATATAATTCAAAAGCATTTTAGTTGTAGTTACGTATATATGATGAATGAAGAAGTTTGTTGTGAGGGTCAAGTGCTTGGAGTATCTATCAAGTTTATTTAAAAGTTTGGTGTAGAGAAAAAGGACACTAACTTATGTTGACCAGTTCTAAATAGTGTTATATAAGTATAGTGCTGAAATTTGTTAGAACATATAATGTATATAGGGGTGAAGTTATACATATTACATATCAATGAAATTTTCTGTCAAATTTCAATTGTGCATATCACCCGCTTATTTATTGTATTTATTTAGACGAAAACAATAACATTGTCACAAGGATACTAAACGTTGCTTCATAGCAATCAAACACGTGTTTGTATTTGACGGTTTTTAAAGTGCCATAACGTATTCCGAAAGGATGCAGACTGGCAAACTTCTTACGATAGAATGGGGAGGCTGGTAGTGAACGTTTGATGCCCAACAAAGCGTCCTTCGTCGTTTCAAAACTGGAAGCTGCGCTTACCAAATTCATAGTGACAACGATGTATCCAAGAATAACTCCCAACAAATATAGGAGATAATTAATCCATGAATGGTCACCGGTAGAATATTGAAGGCGAACACATTCATACAATCCTAAAACCATGACATATACGCAAACAACAGTTGCGAAAGGAAAGAAGATATCTAAAATGCTGTCATTGAAACTTTTATTCAGAATCCGTAATCGTCTGTAAATCATCATTTTCCAATGAATGTCCAATTTGGAGCTGTAACAAAAAGAGTAATGCAGTATATAAATCGCATCTAAATTTTTTTAATGTTACAGAGGTTATATCTAGAATTTTCAAATGGGGTGGGGGTGGAGGTGGAGGGTTTTACTCCAGAGACTAAAAAATAATCAATTTTATCAGTGGCGTACAAAGAACCTCGGGGCGGTACGCAGGTTTTAATTGGGGGCCCTATTTGAAACAGAATTCTCAGGTGCGCCAGAGTCAAACGTTTTACATGCCTATATATGGTATTCAAATGTTGTCATAATAATGCCTTTTTGTTATTTTTTTGAGAATTTTAATCTGTTACTGTTATTAAACAAACATCTTATTAAAAATGTATTTTATGCACATACAATATGTTATGATGTTATGAATGAGACTCCTTCGGGGGCCCAAAGTGCGGGGGCCGGTATTTTCTGCGTACCCTGCGTACCCAAAACCAGAAACCCGTGTGTTTTTCACGAACAATCATACCCCGTAGGTTTTTTTTGCGTTTTGGCTTTTCACTGAATGTCATTTTTAGGAAATTCGAACTAAAGCAAGGTTTAAACTAACAAATTAGTTAGTCGTGTTCTCTTTAATGCATTAAGTTATTTTGAAAATATTATATAAAACAAGTCATAATGATGGCAACAACAGGCATCAATTTGGTTAAATATTTCACCTTTTAATTTAACACTATTTTGTACCTTTACGCAAAATGAAAAACACAGAAAAAAACCAGGTTTCCAGATTTGAAACCTTCAGTGACAAATTTATGTGAATTGACGAAATTACTCTTTTTTAAGGAATCAGGGAAAAGGGCTCAAGTCCACGTGAGCCCTCGGCCGCTAGAACACTGTTCATTTTTTTTAAATTATTAAATACTAAAAAAGGAAACTTTACTTGTTGCTGATAATTGAAAGTCGACATGAGTTTCGGAAAATGTATAAAAGCACGTAGCATAAAATAAACACGGCCGCACAGGCCAAGCCGAGTGTGGAAATGAAGGTTTGAGCGACGTAAAATACAACAAACAAAATTTGAATGAATTTTGCAGTAAATTTGGCTGCGAAAATATTAATCCAGAAATGTCCTCGTACGAAAAGATGACTTCCAATCAAAAAATTCCTCCAAATGAAACGTATAAAGGAAACAACCACCTTAAAATGAATGTTTCAAAAACACCCAAAATTTCGTTATTCAGATCAAGATTGACCACTCCACCTGAAAAAGAACAATATTATTTTCCTTAAGATATAGCTAAGAGAAAGCTGAAGAACATAATTGTGTTAAAATATATAAATAGTATGCTAATTTACCAAATATATGTTTATCTGACGAAAGATTATTAAATATAGCTATGATTTCGTATTTTTTTGATACCACGTTGACATTTGTCAATATTGCTGTTAAATGTGTCAATATCACAAAATAATTGTACAGACGTTCGTACAATTTGGTATTGGAATTTTTAGTTTGACTGTTTGATATGAGATTGAATATTTCATAGAAAAACATAAAAAAATGCCAGGCTATAACTATTTTATTCATCCAACGAGTGGTGCAGATCTGCAGTTTTTTTTCGTTTCTGTTCCAAATAATAGGCATCAATCCAATTGACGCTATCGCATTTATGTAAAGTCCGAAGTACTCAAAAGGTGATTTAATTTTTAAACTATTGAGAGAATCCCGAATGCGCTTCTCTGCCGAGAACTTCATTGCTGATGCACTCTTCGAAAGTGTATACTCTACTAGAATTATCCAAATTACCGAACCTTACAAAAACACAAATAATCAGATGAACGCAGGCGAATAACAAAATAATAGTTTTGTTGTGGAATTTCATTATCTATAATTGTTTTAAATGGAAACTAATACTGTATTAGTATGCAATTGTATAATTAAGATGATTGTAATTCGCAACCTCTTTATTTTAATAAGGGTATTAGAAAAGGTACCAAAGAGGACATATTACTTAGAAAAGGGTGTGGCGCTGGGGGGAATATCCCTGGTGACGCTAAGTTAAGTTAAGTGTTATTATGATGTCTCTGGGTCGTTTAGTGTCACTATGACGTCTCTGAGTCATTTAGTTTCACTATGATATCTCTGGGTAGTTCAGTGTCACTATGATGTTTCTGGGTCATTTAATGTCAACACGATGCTCTGGGTCGCTTAGTGTCACTATGATTTCTCTGGGTCGTTAAGTGATTATGATGTCTCTGGGTCGTTAAGTGATTATGATGTCTCTGGGTCGTTTAGTGTCACGATGACGTCTTTGGGTCGATTAGTGTCACTATAATGTCTCTGGGTCGTTAAGTGTTATTATGATGTCTCTGGGTAGTTTAGTGTCACTATGATGTCTCTGGGTCATTTAGTGTCACTATGATATCTCTGGGTCGTTTAGTGTCAACACGATGTCTCTGGGTCGTTTAGTATCAGTATGACGGGTACTGTAAAGTCAATTAGGGTGGTCTAAGTCAATTTGGATCCTCCAGGACAATTTGGTTCCTCTAGGTAAATTTGGAACCTCTAGGTCAAATTTGGATCCTCTAGGACAATTTAGTTCGTGTAGATAAATTTGGAACGTCTAGGTATATATTGGTCCGCTATATCAATTTGGGTCCTCTAGGACAATTTGGATCCATTAATTAATTGCATTAATTTCAATTTGCATCCTTTAATGTCAATTTGGATCCGTTAATGTCAATTTGGATCCGTTAATGTCAATTTAGATCCTTTAATGTCAATTTGCATCCCTTATTGTCAATTTGGATCCTTTATTGTCAATTTTTATCCTTTAATGTGAATTTGTATCTTTTATTGTCAATTTGGATCCTTTAATGTCAATTTGGATCCTTTAATGTCAATTTGGCTCCTATAATGTCAATTTCGCTCCTTTAATGTCAATTTGTCTTCAATGCTTGTCTGTCTTTTATTATTGCTCAATTTATTTTATTATTTTATTCAATGCTTGTCTGTCTTTTATTATTGCGCAATTTATTTTATTATTTTATTCAATGCTTGTCTGTCATAGTATTAACTTCCCTTGTATATTTAGTCACCCTTTCCGTCGGCTATTTTGGTTTCAGGTAGTCGACTTGGTCGAGAAAGGTAAAGCTTAAGTTATTTTTGTAAATAAAAGGTGCGAAGCTTATTATAGGGAACTTCTATATAGGCTCAGTGCATATGCCTATAAGCGTTATAATAAAGTCCTACACTTAAAACGAACGCACGGATCTCCGAACGCAGGACCGGCACTGCGAATAGGTCACAGAGGTCAAACCGAATAAGACCGAAGTGTGTTATTCTCAATTTATTATCTCCTTTTAACTACCTTTCGATGAAGGCATCCCACAGGTTTGTAATCCTTGTGGTTTAGGAGGAGATGAGTCACAGACAGAAATTCCCAAAAAGTCAGTTCACTAATTATATATGATTTTTTAAATTATATGGTTAAATAAACAATTTCCTATGCGACAATTTAAATAAATGTTTTGTTTTTGGAATACAAAAACATTTGTCAATTTCTCATAGATTATGATTGGCTACCTTATCTTTGTTATTAATTTATCAGTAAAATTTCGGACAGCCCGTTGCGATAATTTCCTTACCGATTACAAAAAGTAAGGCCAATCTAAAGGATTTCGACGTTATTGACACTATTAAGTAGCGTAAGCTACTTTATAACATTAGGCTCGCGTAAATTATGGTGATTTTGTTTGAGTTCGGGACGCTTTTGTATTTATCCTAAAATTTCAAGGGAAAGCACGTGGCCCCAGTGCTTTCCTCTCGGTACACCCTCGTCGTTTACTTACATTTAGTCAACAATGTGTTTCAATAGCACCATGCCTACTGTGGAATCTTGGAATTCAACACTTTAGTGTGTGTAAAAATCAATAATTGACATAATTTTGCGAATATCTTTATTTTTCCCCGTATTAGATATTTTATTTCGTCAATACAGTTACAAAATCAAAGTATATCATTTTTTTAATGACATAATAAACACTAAAATATTTCTTAATCCAAATCGTTTGCTTAAGAGGGACACATAAATTATTCTGTATAAATTTAATCAACCTTCAATGTGCTCCCGGAGGACAATTTAGATCCTCTAGGAAAATTTAGATCCTATAGGACATTTTAGATCCTTTATGAGAATTTAAATCCTCTATGACAATTTAGATCCTATAGGACAATTTAGATCCTCTAGGACAATTTAGATCCTACAGGACAATTTAGATCCACTTTGAGAATTTAAATCCTCTATGACAATTTAGATGCTCTAGGACAATTTAGATCCTCTAGTGACAATTTAGATCCTCTATGAGAATTTAAATCCTCTATGACAATTTAGATCCTCTAGGACAATTTAGATCCTATAGGACAATTTAGATCCTCTATGAGAATTCAAATCCTCTATGACAATTTAGATCCTCTAGAACAATTTAGATCCTCTAGAACAATTTAGATCCTCTATGAGAATTAAAATCCTGTAAGACAATTTAGATCCTCTAGGACAATTTAGATCTTATAGGCCAGCTCAATTTAGGTATTTTAAGGTCACGATTGGTCACTTTTGTCGCAATTTGGGTCCTGTAGGTCAATTTATATCATGTAATTAAATCTTAGTCCTCTTGGCCAATTGGGGTTCTCTAGGTCAATTTGGTTCATCTATTTGGACACTTTGTTTTCTTTAATGTCAATTTCTTCTAGGCATGCATGCTTCTTTTCATAATATTATGGTCCTCTAGTCCTTTAATGTCAATTTGAATTCTTTAATTTCGTTTAGTGTCACTATAATGTCTCTGGGTCATTTAGTGTCTCATTATTGTCTCTGGGTCGTTTAGTGTCCCTTTAATGTCTCTGAACCGTTTAGTATCACTTTAATATCTATGGGTCCTTCAGTGTCCCTTTAATGTCTCTGGATCCTTTAGTGTCACTTTCATGTTAATGAGTCGTTTAGTGTCACTTTCATGTTAATGAGTCGTTTAGTGTCACTTTAATGTCTCTGGAACGTTCCGCGTCCCTTTAATGTCTCTGGACCGTTTAGTGTCACTTTAATGTTAATGGGTCGTTTAGTGTCTCTTTAGCTTCTCTGGGTCGTTCAGTGTCCCTTTAATGTCTCTGGGTCCTTTAGTGTCAATTTAATGTTAATGGGTCGTTTAGTGTCACTTTAATGTCTCTGGACCGTTTAGTGTCACTTTAATGTCTCTGGACCGTTTAGTGTCACTTTAATGTCTCTGGGTCGTTTAGTGTAACTTTAATGTCAATGGGTCGTTTAGTGTCACTTTAATGTCTCTGGACCGTTTAGTGTCACTTTAATGTCACTTTAATTTGGTCTCCTTAATGTCAATTTGGTCTCCTTAATATTAATTTG